>JABEEN010000999.1:0-21096 GCA_013363205.1 Fusarium tuaranense | reverse complement strand
ATATTAATATAAAAAAGAATTTTTATAAATTAAAGTTACTTATTAATAATACTTAGTCGCTAAAATTAGTCTTAGGATAAGATTAATAAAGGGGAGACCTTATATTATAACTATAATATAAGGAAGGCAGGAGGGCATAGTAGAAATATTTTAATTAAGCTAGGACTAAAGGGATTAAGTATTAGTCGTATTAGTCTTAGGACTAAGTATTAAATATATTAATCTTACCTTAGACTAAGCTTAGAAAATATTAGTCTTAAGGATAATTATAAGTATATAGAATACCTTTATTATACTTTCTTATATAATAGCTATCTTAGTTATTAATATAACTTAATTATACTTAATATTTATTAATTACCTTAATACTTATTATATATATTACTAGATATAATACCTCTTATTTTTATTTAAATAATATTAATAATCCTTTGCTAATATAAACTAATATAACTAGTTTATCCCTTGGGAATCTATACCGACCGTCATATACCAGATCCACGCCAAAATCAGTTTGCGCCCCTCGACCACGTCCCCATCAAACAAATCTCGGCCAACCTGATCCCGACATCATCTTGATGGATGTCTTCATTACGTACATACTAAGACCGGCTCCAATTATTCATTTCGTCATACTTGATGCTCGTTGGAAGCCGCTGGTTTCTCCCATGGCGACCGTTACGCGCTTGTTTGGGCGCGCTTACGCTGTCCAACGCGACGCGACGCGACCCTGTAGGTTCACTGGTTCAGTAAGCCTGGCCACTTGACGCGTCAGTTGCTCGTGGCCAGTGATTTTATTCTCGTTCCACTCCCTAACGCTGAGACCCATTGAGTCTATTCACGCAAACAGAAATCTCCAAGGGCAGCCTCCCGTGACTCGCAATCAGATCAGCACGAGGTACTTGGAGGAAAACATGCATTGGAATTACCATTATCGCCCATATTTCTAGTTCATATATACGAGTGCTATCTAGTCCAGAGTGCTCACTGGCTTAGCTTGGGGACAATCCATCACCACTACAACACTCGCCGAGTGGCGGCTCACAATGTCTTGGCGATTGAGTCTCTGATCGACTCCTGAAGCCAGTTGGGAAATCCTTTTACTCCAGACAGCCATGTGACGCTGGGTGGGATAATGAGCTGGGCGCCGCGGCGAGAGAAGATTTGATCCGTCACGACCTGGGCCACGTCCTCGGGCTTCATCATTTTGTTCCCACCGTGTTCGATCGCCTCTTGATGAACCTTGGTCATGTTGGTATTAACCCACATGGGGTGAGCCACCGTCGTCAACACACCAGGGGCTTTGTGGAGATGCTTGATTTCGCAGGCCAGTCCCTCGTGAAAAGCCAGTGCGCCTGCTTTTGATGCTGCATAGTCAACGGCGGTTGGCAGCGAGATATAGGAGGACATGCTCGCGATTGTGACAACATGTCCCTTGTTCTCTAGGATCATATTTGGTAAAAATGCCTTGACCGTGTACCATAGGGCCATGAGATTTACCCCAAAAAGTTTTGAAGCCTTTTCCGGGGCCAAGTCAAGGATGGAGCTTCGGTTCGCCATACTAGCGTTGTTGATTAGAATGGAGGGGTGGCCGATGGTCTCTCGGATACTGTCAGCAGCAGAAGCTACAGCAGAAGGCGAAGAGATGTCGCATTTCCAGTGAAAGACGGTATCGATTTGTGCAAGGTCTGGCGGTAAGTCTGCCACATCGAGGATCGCAACTCGTACACCCTTTCGGACTAGGGCAAGGACGATGGCTTTCCCGATGCCGTTGCACCCACCAGTAATGACGGCAATTTCTTCCTGCCAGATCCACTTTCCTCGACCGAAAAGGCTCCAGTTGTTACTTGCACGAAGATTCTGGATTCGGTTCAAGACGTGACCGATTCCAAGAACGAACAAGACCTTTAGGGCTGTCTTGAGACCAAAGACACTTACCCAGCGTGCAATAATATCAGATCCGATGACTTTGACAATGAGATGCGGTAGGCCGTACGTAACGAACGCGAGAGCTGAGGCTAATAGAGTTGGGTTCAGCGCAGTACCCGCGACAATCCACCGCGTCTTGAGGGCTCTTGGCATGAGGCTAGCCATCCTCTCTGAGGTATGAAGACGAAGAGGGATAGAAATAATTTGTTAGTCTAAATTAGGGGGCTGGAATGAATCACCCAATAGAGTCGCTCTTGTCGATGATAGTCATTTCTGACCGGTCAATTGCTTGTTTTTATATTGGTCAGCTGTCCTTCTGCATATGACTATGTGTGTAAATGGGTCATTTATGTTCAATTGTGTTCTTTGTTAAAGTTGAAGTCGGGATAACCGACCTAGAAGATCGGGTCATTTATGTTCTTTTTTTTTTTACATTATGTTCTTTGATCATGATTGTGTTCTGGCATTCATCGAGTACTTTGATACCTACACTTTCAGCGGCCAGGTGGCGATGTGTTGCATCCAGAGAAGCCCGAGAAAAGAGCGGCAGCATTCATTGGCGGCCTGGGAGGTAAGAAAAAGAACCAAACGAGCGGCTTGAACGTGCCCAACAAGCCCTAGCTATGGGCCATCAGGTCTCGAGGCCGGGCCTAACCACACAGCCTTGCCGACTTCATAGCAGTTCATAAGTAGGGTAGTGCAATGAACTAGAAGAAATACTGCAGTAAATAGCAAATAACTTCGGCCCTCAAAGTCTTGTGGTTGCGTGAGCCAGGGGTGATGCTGCGATGTACACAAGCTAGAGTTGTGGTGTTTTTGACTCTGCACAAATGGTACAGACTTTGTGCTTCAGACTAGGACAGTAACTGGTAGCGACCGTCACTGGGGCAATCAGTGGGCAAATCATGGAGGAATGAACGCCTATACTGACCAAAAGTCCAACATGGAGAAGCATTTTTCCTTGTCCGTTGAGTGATTGAACAACTCCTTTGGATTGTCGCAGCTGAGTAGGAATAGGTGTCTCTGACTTGACATGTGAAATTAATGGATTTCTATTCCATTCTGCTAGATACACTCATCTATGTTCGCACAAAGCTCTTTAAGGATGTCTGGGAGCGCTTTATGTTCAAGGCTTGTTTGGTCCTGGTCATTGTTCGCTACGCATTGTTGTCACTCTTTTGGTTACCTCGCTCCGTGCATACCTTTGTCTGTGGTCTATGTATTCGCTCAGTCATCTCACCAAGACCCCGGCTTTAACTATGCCAAGAAACACATTGTTTTTTCTGTGGATTCTTTGACAACAGCGTTCTTTATCATTACGGTTGGTAGCCTTTTTGAAGACGTCGCCACTAGCTTACGGGAGGATTGCCTCATCGTTGAAAATGGCTACCATTCGGCATCGGGACGTCAGTAGTCATGATTCAACCTCTGAGTATCGTCGAGTCGCAAAGAAAACCCGAACAATTTGGAATGGTCGCATCCTAATGGCCCGGTAACCGCATTTAACAAGAACAATAGACCGAAAGAATATCGAGTCTGATCTATTATACTCGCTCTATGCTTGCCATTATGTGCTTCGTGTAAAATTACACAAAAACATGACATGCAAATACCCTTTGAAATACGCTACACTGATATGTGCCCGTACACGGTACGGCACAGCACTCCCTATGTCTCTCTCTCCTCTTATCAGCCATAAATGAGGGCGGCTGTCTCGACGAGGCTCCGCGTTGTAGCAAACAATCTTGATGAGGAACTACAAACTTGGATCTCACTGCTTAGAACTACCATTTGTACGTTACTGTCGGTGTGTTTCACCTAACGTAAGACGGATCTGCTTAGCATGAACCCCGGAGGGAACAGGGAGCGTTTGATGGCTCGAACAGCAAGTAACCAGCTACGTTCTCAAATGTAAACGTGTTAGTTTATTCGTTAAAGCCTTGAGCCTTGAAACGGAGACCGACTTTATGCTTTGAATTCAACACAAAAACGCATCCTCCTAACCATAAAACATGTGCGTCAACATAGCTCCTCAAACCACTGATATCACTCTACCCAGACGTCTACAACGTTCCTAGCTTCACAAGCGTCTACTAAGACCAAAATATGGCTTAGAGTGGCCTCTTGGTACAATCACCAATCCACCTCGATGCTGAAGGGCATGGTCTGAGCCCCTGAATCCTTGTGCCATGTTTATAGGTAGGATCTGATGGCAGCATTCCCTACTGATGCAGCGACCCAGATGATGGTGAGAACTTCGAGGTTTGGGAGACAGAACCTGCGTCTGATTAGTACCACAGACAAGAGTCGAGTAATGAACGTATACGAACTTTTCAGAACTAAGACCAATGAACCCGACCCAGAAGAGCCATTGTGCAATCCAAACAAATGGCATACTTGTGGCCGCAACTGTGTATAGCCTCGTAGGTATTTTCTGGGGAAGCTTGTTCTCTCTTGATCCACCCGAGAAAGTGCCATATTCTGTGTACTGTCCGTCCTCCCGACTCTGTGTCGTTCTCGGCTGCACCTGGCCCAGGAGGCTCTCAAAGACAGCCATGTCTGGGCTGTTGATGATCGTGTACTTGCGTTTATGCTGGCCCGGTAGGACCGATACGCCTGAGTAGGAATTTGAACCGATTTCGTATATGCACCGCGTCGCTTCGATGAAGGACACAGAGACCGTGAGCAGCCATATGAGTGCCCCAGCATACATGAGCAAAGCCAGATGTCCTCCTTTCGCGTTCGTTACACTACCAAGGTCAAATACCTGTTGTCTGGCAAAGTCAACACTTAGGAACATGTGATATGATGCCGGAACCTGAAGGATCAGTCCCGCAACTAAAGAGGACGCCGTCGAGGAACAAAGTTTTGCCCCATGCCAGCGAATTCTAGATGGCAAAACCGCAGACAGATCAGGCTGAGGCAGCGAGCACCAGAGAAGCACTAGCTGGAAAACAGGGACGGCTTCGTAGCCAGGGGTGTTTTGAACGATGCTCGCATTGAGCCAGTTAGCGAGGAGTGGAAAACTGGCGAGGAGAATCCCTTTGAGAAGCCAATGCAGACGGTTCGAGTGTGACAAGGAGCCGTTAGTGTTGCGGCGATCTTGTCGCCACTTACTCAAGAAGAAAGCAAGAAGAGTGGCCATGTTGATGATGACGATGCTTCCAAGTTTCCACTCGTTTGAAAGGCATTTCCCTTCTGCTTCTCCGGACCCCGGATCAATGCTGGAACTGTTTGTTGGATTGACGGTCCATTTCCATGGGATCATCTCGCCGGGCAGAAACATGGCCAGTTCGCGCCAGTTCGGTGGTAGGCCGTGCCAGCCCTCCACCTGGCCACAAAGATCGTGGAGCCACTTGACGTAGTCTATCCGGGTCCGAGAGATCTGACAGGAGCCTTGGCAAGAGTCGTACTTGATGTTGCGACAGAAGCAGTCTCTGTCTATGGTACGGGCGGTTTGACAGTAACCATCTGGGTCAAGTTGGCAGGCATCGGTTGCACACTGATCGGTGAGGTCTGTTACCCGCCTCGGCATGTCTGAGACACACATTGGCCAGCGCCACTCAGGGACAGGAATATATGCGAAACCCATCATCTTGAGTTGTGTCGTCCAATTATCAGGTAGTGATGCCGATCTGCAAGTGGCGTTTAGCCACAGTCGCTCCATGGTCAAGCCGAGGAGATCCGATGATGAGCATGGTTCCCGTTCTGAGTCGATGGTGAAGGTGCTGCAGAAGCAGTCTCTGTCAAAATAGTCGCCAGGCCTGATATGCGCCCCTGTAAGATCGTAGCCGACGGTGTCAAAACTTAGAGTAGTCATGGATCGCAAGGCCTTGCTATATTCCCATGGACGATTGGCGTTTCCTGTGTGGTGTGTAGTGTCTGTGAAGCTGCAAGATGCCAACACGTGCTGAAATGACTCGGCCACTGAAACAGAACGCGAGTTTGCTAGACATTCTGGCGCCTTGTATGTCACATCAAAGTTTGCGTATCCTCGAATCAGACTAGATGGCCAGAGGTTTTGTAGTTTGTTCGCGTCGCCAACATCCACGAGCCACGTTCGACCAGTGGCGTTACGTATCCAGAAATATAGCTGGGCCTTGGCAAGTATGGATCTACTGCAGTACGGAAGGTACTCTTTGATGGCACTGGGAGAAAACTCGGTGTTGAGACAGCTTAATTCTGTCAACCATTGGCGGTGTGTGCAGATGATTCCGAAGTGCGAAGTGCACCGTAGGTGAGTACATGCTGTCATGCTCTTGAGCCAAGCTGACGGATCCTGCTGAGCGATGCATTGTGGCATGGGGACCAGATCTTCAGGGTTGACCCAGCCGTTGAAGTTTTTCTGAATAGTCAGGATGTCGCCATCGTCGACATGCTCGCCAGCATCGTGAAGGGGCCCTGTAGTTGCCTTCTGTCAGCATCAAGAAAAGGCAAGGATAGCTGGCAACATAGCTATACCTGCGGTAGCTACCCCGAAGATTTCAGCAGCCAAAAGCACGTGGAATGCCCCAGATATCTTCATCCTGTGGACGGAAAGTAAGAGACTAGTCTCCGTTTCGGTGGAGAAGTCACTACGGGTAAAAATGAGGCTCTATCAATGTTGTCCTAACTTAGGTGCGGGGAAGAAGGTGGTTCACATGATGCCACCTTCGGATCATCAATCATCCTTCCTGTTCGCCATTGGTTCCGCATGTGTGTGTAACGTAACTTCATGGTCGAATTGGTCATGAACAACATACTGTAGCTCATAGTATGAGATGAAGAAAACGGAAGCTATAATATGTACCTAAGTAGTGGGAGTCGATAGCATCTTCCTATCTTGGCCATGGTTTTGTTCTTGGCTTGCAAGAAACTTTGACTAAAACCATTTAGCCGAGAGACCATCTTCAGCGCATAGAAACCCCATCGCCAGGATTGGAGCTGATAGGCCGGGGACTGGCGGAAGGGTTATCGCTAATCACTGCACCTTGTCAGATCCATACCTGATTTAGTAGGTAGACGGCGATAATCGAGAATAGAGTAGGGAATAATTCGAAGTGGCGCCTGACCGTACACTCCCAGTGAGTCTCGGTGCATCTTCTTTATCACGTACTATCGCCGGCTGCACGCAAGAATTCTGACGAAACATTAGAAGCACCACTGACCGACTTGCTCGCTCCTTATGTTCTTTTGATAAAGAGGGCCATTAAGAGCTGAGGACCAGGAGCCTTAATCGTGTCTGCAACGCAAATCTAACACAAAGGGACATATACGGCAAAGTTCTACTACTAATTCTATTGGGTGTAGATGGCTCTGGTTGGTTCCTGTGATTTCTGTCTACTGCATTGGACGCCGTCTGTTTGCATCGTGTCTATGAAAGGGGTTGCCACGTTGCGCTGTGGTGGGCTGCTTCTCAGTGCATAGCAAATAAGCATCATGATTCTAGCCAATTTGGATCAAGCGATTAGGAAATCCTTCTCCTCTAACCAGCCTTCAGAAACCCCTCTCTCGGCTTCGCCATCCATAAATCCATGAACGTATGTTGAACAAACAACGTGATAGACCTCTCTCATGTCTCGATGTTCGTGATTTATCTCAGCCTTGCGAAGCACCATGGGAATTTTACCTCCATCCAAAACTGCTATGACATCGCCTTGTCTCACCGCTGGGCGGGCGAGGAGAAAAAGACCGTTGTCAGCCACGGTAAACTTCCAGTCTCGAGTTGAGTAGGATATCCACGGCAGGTATGTCAACTCCAAATTCTTCGAGTCCTCAATTTCGGTAAGGTCGGAGTTTTCTCCGAGGTAGTATGAGAATGCTGACCTGGACTTTTTCCCGTCCAAGGGGGTTTGGAATGTTTGGAGTGCCTGTCTAGTCTGGAGATGGCCTTGGTTGATGGAGTCGAGAGATTCAATCTCTGACTTTAGTAGACGCCGCATTCTCGGGGGCGATGTGCAATCTTTGACCAGCGTCCGCCAGTAGGCCCGGATCAGCGTCTCCTTGGGAGAAACTTGTTTGCCACCGACGGCTGGCGCGTAATAATGTCGGCTAGGGTCATCGAGAGCATCTTGTCCAAGATACATTCTCATGGTTTCGGTCGCTTCAGTCCGTAGGTCCAACTTGGCAGAGCCTCCCCGGAGCACAGGCCCAATATGGCCCAGCACGCTCCCTTTCAGAACCAACACATCCTTCTTCGGCCCTAGCACCCGACATGGCGTCTCCAGTTGCTTTGAGCCAGCCTTGAAGATACCGCGTTGCGCGAAAAGGATCGAAACACAATCGGGCCGCCCTAGATGAAACTCGGCAGTCCAAGAAGGGAACATTTCCGGCGCCTGAGCTGCATCCTCGTCTTGTCCAAGTACCAGTGGCCCACCCTCGCGTTCGAAGGGGTTCTGGCAGATGATATCCAAGTTCTTGGAGATGTTGATAATCGATAGAGTCGCCTCTTTATACAGATCGCGCAACGGCTTCGAGTAATCGACAACGATACCGTGGTCTTGGGTCACCAAGCCAAGCAATCCATATATCTTGTCTCTTGGGTCTGTCGATTGTAGGTTTCGGAACCGACCTAGGACATCCAACAGGCTCGACTCATGTTGCGTTGAGAGGGCACTGTTGGATAACTGGCGCTGGTCTTCAACTAGCTTAACATTCAAGAATATGCTGCTGAAATAACTATAGCCCCCGTGATGGTCCGTGGTATGGAAGGCGTCAAAATACGGTTCATCCTGGAAAAAAGTCGACAAGGCATCCCAGGGTAGTTCAGCTCCCTCGCACATCAGAACCACGCGTGGTGCCATTGATAGTTCTTGGACAATCCAGAGTCGCTCCCAGAAAGATGGTTCACGAAAGAGAGCTGAAAGCTTCTCTTGGTCATTGTAACCGAGGAGGAGGTCTGGGACATGCTCGCAATCATCTTGCCGTGGTGAGGAGTCGTCTTCTCCCGAGAATAGGCTGTTGAACTTATCTCGAAGCGACTTGAGGGTTTCGTGGTTCTTTTGCGTTAACTGATACATAAACTCCATCCCTTCCCTGACGGACAATATCTGCCGATGAAATCTATACGGATCATCGCAAGCGGGTTTAGGGTTTGGGTCGTTGTCTGGCAGCTCACCGAGCCATGCAATGTCTTGTCGACAGCAAGAGTAGATCTTACGCATCAGTGCAACTTGCTGACTGCGCTCCTGGACATCCAACTGGTTAATGCAAAGGGCATCAATCCAGAGAACCCTGGTTTGGTTTTCGAGTCGCAGAGCAGATAAAATGGATGCCAGGCTTGGGGTGACGTGGAAGTTGACATCATTCAGTAAGATGGATGCTGAGAAATTGGGCGTTCCCCACACATAAGAGAGGGCTTCATACGCTGGAGTTTCTTCAGCAAGGGAAGCATGGGAGAGGGTGCAGAGAAGTGTTGAATCTGCCTGCAAAGCCGGATGCAGAGTGAGAAGTCGGATCTCATCAACGGCAGGGTTGAGAGGCTCATAGATCAAGTGGGATACGTCGTCATTGTTGAAGCCTAAGTTGGGCTCATCTCGGGCATCACAGTCACCTCGGATGGTGGTTTCTGAGTGCATCTTTTCTGACGTGAAGGAAGAAGTGTAACAAGACGGTGAGTGAGTTGTTGAGTCAGACAGTCAGATTTAAAAGCCGCAGATGAGATGAGGGCGCAGCACTTGCTCAGCCACTCCAAGACAGTGGACCAATAAGGTATCATCCACCCTGGGGTCCTTTTCTCTACAATTATTTCCATTAGCATTTGCTTTCATATTACTTTGTATCTAACGTAGTTGAATGGTTGTATTAACTGGCCCTGGAAGAGCGCTGTGGATGGTTGCGTATCTGGGTCTTTCAAACATCCATGACACTCTCTCAGAGCCCCGATATACGTATACCCTCTCTCTCGAGGATCAGTTACTGCATGGTTGCGGTCACCGACAAAGATCTAGGGGGGCCTGTTGGTGTTGAGAGATGATTATCCGGAGATGCCTACCTACTCTACTTATTTTCCAATGACATCTTGGTCGTGTAAAGAGCAAATAAGACAGTAATCAACAAACAGCAGCATTGAAACGTAAAAGGAAGCCTGCCTGGACATTTAGCATAGTAGCTTTTCTAATGTTTTTGAACAAGGCGATACCATCCACTAGATCCCACATTTAATCCTTTGATAATAACACCTGGGGCGCTGGACAGTAAATATGACGCTTATGATTATGATTCTACTCTTGATTACTGATTAGGATGAAAACTCTCAATGTAGAGGGCATTAACTAAACCGTTGGATGGACATCGTACCAGCTCCTTATTTATATGCCGCCGTTTATGATATAATATTGCGGCATTGCTCTGTCGCTAGACTCGGAGATGAGCTATCCCTTTGTATGTTCGTCCGCTCGCGCCAAGATGTGCAAGTACACCTCTAATGCAAGTTACCTAGCGTAATAGCGGGACTTTTGTCAACGTGGCTCTTGAATACGAGCCACGGCTACCAAAGTTGGGCTCCTCTTGAACGACACGTGTAGTGTCAAAAAGGACTCATTCGACCAGCATTATAAGACATTCTCGCGTGACGAGCCGGATTAATCGCGGCGTCTTCTTAGCCCCGGACCTCGGTGACGACGGACGCGTTTACCGCTTTGGGTAGGTAATGCACAAGCTAGTTGGATGTTTTGCGCCCAGTCACATGCTCTATTCTAGCTCCGTGCCTGAATTCAAGATAGATTGAGTCGAATAGAGCCATTTTTAAGCTTTCTGTCTTGCCTGATTCTATTAGCATAACATAGCATGCATGGTGCTTGGAGTAGAAACTCGTCTTAGCATCCTTGTCATCTCCTATACTCGAACGGCGTATTGCCTCGAATTGGAAAGATCCCTGCTGATCCCAATGCGACACCGCCGGCCAGAGTGAATTACTTTAGGTTGGCCTTGCCCGTACTGTCCCGGTGTAACTTGTCCGTTACAGGCACCTATTGTCTTCACCAGTTCATCATGTCTCTCCGGTCTCTCCCCTCGCAGCTCCTGACTGTCGCTCTGTGCCTGAGCGGTCTGTCATCCGGTCAAACGACCGGCAAGTTCGACCTCTTGACATACAACGTGGCTGGATTACCCCCGATTTTCAACAACAACGAGGTCCCAGGGGACAAGGGCACCAATGCCAACACTATCGGCTCAATTCTTGCCAAGCAGGCATACGATGTAGTTCATATGCAAGAAGACTTCAACTACCATGCCTACATCTACAAAACCGATAACCATCCCCATCGTACTGCCACATCTGGGGGTGTTCCCTTCGGCGATGGCTTGAACACTGTCGCCAACTATAACTGGGCCAACTTTGCCCGGAAGAAGTGGAACAAGTGCAATTTGAACTCAGGTGACTGCTTGACCCCCAAGGGATTCACCTATATGCGCATGACCATCGATGGTATCGAGGTTGATCTGTATAACCTCCACGCCGATGCTGGGTACGTCAATTGAAGAGAGCCTTTAACGCCATCCTGTACTGAACTTTTGGTTGCTTAGGTCTGACCAGGGTGACATTGATGCCCGCTCAGCTGGCATTGATCAAATTCTTGCCTGGGTCAACTCCAACTCTAAGGGGAAGCCTGTCATCATTGCTGGTGATACCAACGATAGGTGGACCAACTCGGGGCGCAGCATTAACAAGTTGACCGACGCCGGTTTCACCGACAGCTGGGTCCAGCTCATCCGAAGCGGCTCGTACCCTCAGGCTGGTGCTGCTGCAGACCCTTGCAAGGTGCCGGCAGCAGACAACAAGTGCGAGATTGTCGACAAAGTATTGTGAGTTGTCGGTCTTTGAAAGTGATGAGTATATATGCTAACAATGGCGCCTAGCTACCGTTCTGGTGACTCAGTCAAGCTCACAGCCACTTCATTCAACTATGCATCCAAGGTTTTTGTTCAGTCTGATGGAAACATTTTGTCTGATCATAACCCTATTCATGTTGAGTTCTCCTGGTCATCCAGTGCTTAGAATAGAGGTGTTGGCTTCTTGTGTTTGGTCTAGTTCTTTGCGCCTCTTTCGTCGCACGCCTCTCTGTGGCTGGGAGAAGGAAGAGAAATGGACATTGTACTAGGGCTACAGGAATAACCGGAACTTGTCATGAGGAAGTACTATGGATTGATCATTCTACTAGTTTATACAACGTATAAGTTGATCGTCAAGTGCATTGTATTTCCTCAGGCCGGCAACCTCAAGTATTAGACCTACGGTAGAAATTGATGAACCTGTGCTCATCTGGGCCAACAACGAGAAGAGAGTTCGTGAGTCGGGGCTGTTGAGGGATTATGCGGTGAGGGTTTACTCGCTAAGCTGCCGAATCTTCTGATCACAGGACTGACTGGCAGTTGGATATGTCGGTGAAACTACTCCGTGCCATCTATTACCACTTAAGACCACCAGGACACGGCATCGGTAGCTGAGGGGGATTGCATCCTTTCTTCATGCTCCACAAGACTAGCTGTAGTTGAAAGCCCAACTGCAACGGCGAGTAATTTACACCATCCTTCTCCTCCTTAGTTCTTTTTACTCATGGAGATACTTGACCTCCTTTCCAGGATTTGGCTGCTGAACCAATCCTAGCTGCTGAAGAGCAGTCAAAGCTCCCTCCTCCCTGGTCTCATCCACAATGAGGCCACCCTCAAGGGTGAAGATGGTTGTGCCGGAGAAATAGATCTTCTTCCCTGTGTTGGCCTGTTCCAATGCGCCGACCGCAAGGTCATCAAAAGCAACTCCGGTATGAGTACCTCCTCCAATCCAGCGCCCGACCACATAGGGACCGCTTGCAATCAAGGCGTGTTGATAAGCATGGAATAAGATGTCTGGAAATGCCTGTCGAGGTCATGTTAGTTGCTAAGTCACCAATCCCGGAGGCATCATCTTACCTCCTTGAACTCCGAGAGAGCATCTTCTTAGCATTCTCCTTTCCATATCGCGGACCGTGCATCGGGTAGTTGATAACGAAGTTATCAGCGCAAAGCTTATCGACAATGTCTGGGTTGCCTTTGCCCCAAAACTCGGCGAAGTACTCCCCGATGACCTCGAGATTGTTTGTCTCTTCTTGAGTAGGCATTGTTATGGTGGTTGACAATAATCGTAGGATACTATTGGTTGATGATAGGCTGGTATGATAGTCGTTGGAGGAGACTACTAAGTTTGGAGAGGCGTCCTCCGGTTCTTATACTATTATCTGCTTGCGAAGAAAGAGCAGCAAGTCCACCTCACAGAAATACACGTCATCTTGACTCGACCTCTTGGTTGTACAGCTTGCTAAAGAATTAGCCAATCAGCACCAGCCAAAGTATCAGATTTAACTGCTTTTCTCCCGATTCATAATTGGATGCTTCTGAAGCAACGTTTTAGCTGGTAGTTGGAGTTTTTAGATACAAATAAGTGCCGGGCGCGATTAACAAGTGCACTGCTTTGCGATTGGTTAGTTCGAAAGCAACATCTGGAAGTTTACCTAGAAGTGGTGCAACGATACCTTACAATTGGTTATTTTGAAAGCAATGTCTTAGCACGGAGTCCTAGAAGATGACAACGGGAAGTATTACGTAGCCGTTTACACCGTAATTGGTCACGGTGATAGCAAAACGCACGAATCGTCAAACCATCTACAGCTCCCCATGAATACATGGAGCGCAGGCTGGCTGACCAGGACCAATGCCTACACCGATTGTCAATAATCTTCTTCTTCCATCTGCGAGTCCCAGCATTCATGTCTTCAATCACCGTTTATCGTGGCACCCCAAGTGGTAGGGCGCAGAAGCGCACGGTTGCTTGGCCTGGCCCTCCAAATGCCCATCAAGTCACAGTCCGTGTTACTCATTCTGGCCTTTGTGGTACTGATGAACACTACAAGTCCCAAGACATGATCCTTGGCCATGAGGGAGTTGGTATAGTCGAGGCAATTGGCGATTCTGTTACAACCCTCAAGGTGTGAGTATCCTCAACGCAGATCATCGGCAATCTTGGTTCCTCGTTAACGCCTCCTGTCTCAATATAGTGGAGATCGAGTCGGTTGGGGGCATTGTCATGGTAGCTGCCTCAACTGCGAGTCTTGTCGTCAAGGTCAAAAGCTATATTGTGAACAACGACAGCTGTATGGCTTTGATGAATTTGATCAGGGCTCATTCGCAAGCTACGCCACTTGGAACGAGCACTTCCTTTTACTTATCCCGGAAACCATCCCCTCCGCCGAGGCAGCCCCCTTGATGTGTGCTGGTGCAGCTGTCTATTCCGCTCTACGCAGTGCGGGAGTCCAGTGGCATCACCAACCGAGTAGGTGTCCTCGGCCTCGGAGGACTGGGCCACCTCGCTGTTCAGTACGCCGCGAAGATGGGATGTCACGTTACTGTTTATTCGCACTCATCCGGCAAAGCAGAGGCAGCACAAAGCCTAGGAGCGTCAGACTTCCAAGTCGTGGGCAGTGATCCTCTCCCTGGTCGCGCCGTTGACTGTCTGCTCCTTGCCGGTGCTCAACAGCCAGACTGGTCTACGGTTTTGTCACTGGTTCGGCGACGTGGCGTTATTAGCGCCATGACTGTAGATTCGTCCGAGCTGCGATGTCAATACGGGGAGATTCTGATGAACGCGATTCGGATCCAAGACAGTTTACCTGCGGCACCGAACGTTCAGCACAAGATGCTCAGCTTTTCGGCGCTCCACAAGATAAAGCCGATCGTCGAGACCTTCTCATTTAATGAAGACGGCATCGACGAGGCCATGACTAAGCTTCGGGAGGGTAAGATGAGATACCGGGGTGTTCGAGAAATAGAAGCTTAGTCGGAGTTGATGAGTCGCTGCTTGTGGCTGTAAACATAGCGGTAATGTCATTAGAATTTGGGTGCCATGTTAGATAGACGCTGAAATGTTGCGCCTTTACTGTAGACCGGTGGCCTCGCACTACATCTCTGCCCCCGGGCCCGGCTTCACCCACAATCATCTCTACAGCCGGACCGGTCAACCCAAACCATGCCTATTCAGGTATCTGCAGCCGCGCGCCTCAGGTACCTCTTTGCTTTCCCTCAGCGTTCATTCCTATCGCTTACCAAGGAGTTAAATACCTAGCCAGGACGAATTATCGTCGTCGCTTCTTCAACAACGCTCGCTTCACTAAGACGACCTCATCGAGATCGCACATCATGTCACATGCAGGTATGTACTCTTCGAGAACTCCTGTTCCTCTTGAGTTGGTCGCTAAACAACGAGCAAAGGCTTCATTCACGATGCTGTCAAGCTCATCACTCGTCGCCCAGACCTGCCGAGTGCAAATCCGACCGTTCCAACATGGCAGCAACCGCCGCACCCAACAATATCCAACGCACAATCCAAAACCTTACCTCAAGAATCTGATATAGTCATTATTGGGTCTGGAATCACCGGAATTGCCGTAGCACATTGTCTCTTGAACCACCCCGAAGCTTCAACTCTCCGAGTGACCATGTTGGAGGCACGCGGGTCCGTGACAGGTGCGACAGGCCGAAACGGTGGGCACCTCGTCTCGGATAGCGATTCTCTATTCCCAGCTCTTGTCAAGGCGGTCGGCCTGGAACTCGCTGTGGAGACTGTACGCTTCAGTGAGGCAAACATTCGGCGCCTGAGAGAGTTGGTGGACCAACTTGACCCGAAGGATCATCAGGCTGTCGAGTTTCGCAACGTCACAACAAGCACGGCTTTTGAAGACCAAGAATCATTTGAAGAGGCTGTTGACGGTGTTTGTCAGCTTATAAAGGCTCACCCCAACGGCGATCTTAAGTACAGGGCATCCAGCCAAGAAGAAGCCACTAAGGTTCGGGACGAGACCTATGAGGTTTAGTTATTTTGTTGCTGACTCCCCCTTTTTAGACTTTTGGTTATGGCCGAGTTTCTGGTGTCATCGAGCAACATGGAGTCGCGGCTTTATGGCCTTATAGGCTGTTGACCACGATTCTAGCGTCCTTAAAGAGAGACTTTCCCCATCGTTTCAGTCTGGAGACACACACTCCCGTTCAGTCGATCCATCACCGACATGATGCGTCCCAGACATATCCCTACACTCTTCACACTCCAAGGGGATCCCTATTAGCAAAGCAAATTATCCACTGTACAAACGGATACTCGGGTAACCTGATTCCTAACCTCGTTGGAAAGCTATATCCTCTCAAGGGCACAATGTCTACTCAGAGGATGGGGCCTTTGTTTCCCAACCGTGGCGAAAAGGTATCATGGGCTCATGTCTCAAAAGGCTCTTACGACGCAGAGACGGGACATATCCATCTAGGCTTATACTATGCCCAGCAAAATGCGAAAACAGGCGTCGTATTTCTCGGTGGGGAGTCACAGAAACTCGCCACCTTGATTTCAACCGACGACTCGACGGTTGCCGAGGATGCACACGAAACCCTTTGTTCAGTGGCCCCACGCATCTGGAAGGACGCCTCTCCCCAGCCGTTAGAGGTATGGTCTGGAATCATGGGGTTTACTACAGACGGCATGCCGCTTGTTGGTAAACTGCCGCCAAGTCTATCTGGTCGGACGGGAGATGGAGAGTGGTTGGCTGCGGGTTTCAACGGCCATGGCATGGACAAGTGCTGGCTTAGTGGAGAAGCAATCGCTAAGATGCTTCTTGGGGAAGAGGTACCCGGATTTCCCAGGGCGTATCTACTGAGTGATCAAAGGGTTGAGTCTTGGACCCCTGAGAAAGCTGCCGAGACATTGATGGATCACATCATGTTGGGTGGCGCACCTCCCTCGAGCCGTCTTTAGTAGGCATCACAGTGTTGAGACGCCCGGAATTTAAACCTTTGCCTTGTTTGAATTCCGATCATTGAAAACTTTGAAGTCCGTTACAACCAGGCTCTTGATATTGTTACGTGTTGATAACTGTGTCCCTTGCTATGGTGGCAGATAACCTTTTTCGAGACGTTTTTAACGTCAAGGACAAGCCTATTACGACCAAAGCAAAAATCGGACAAGAATGAACGGGGTCTTGCCCCTCCTTCGTGACAAACAACACCATGCTGTTCAATATCCAAGGTGATGACTCCATTGCTCCAGGTACCCTTGATCAATACACCGGTATCCGCGGCCGCCGAGAGGGGTCTCACCAGGCGGCTCGGCTCGGCATGTATGCACCAAATCAACCTCTTCCGTATTATAACGCCCGGATTCACGGTAATCTACGGCCTCGATGCCTCTCGAGGGTGTCCTCGACCCCGCTCGATGTGGTTATCTAGGATCCGGGGTTTGGTTCGTTGCGCGCTCTTCCACATACCAGTTTTGGACTAGTCGACATATTGGTCCAGGTGGGCCGTGGCAACCCATCGGGGCTCAAGATCGCCAGGTACCTCACGAAGCGAATAAATACACAAGTGTAAGCCCTTCAAGTCTTTGGCCCAACTCATTCAGTGCACCGATACATCCTGTCTTATCAATATCTTCCCCCAATCAGCAGATATGCCAGTCAGCAGAACGCCGGTCGGCAAGACCAGACTTCCTGTCAATGGCCTTGGAGTGGTCGAAGGGCTCAGTTTTACCCAGGGAGTGCATCAGTTCTGTGGTATTCCTTACGCCTCCCTCTCCAAACGTTGGACACGTTCCCAACTCAGAGACTCGTGGCCAAATGACTTCCATGACGGAACAAAGCTCGGGCATGGCTATCCCCTTCGTCTCACAAACCAACAATCACTAATTCTTGCACAGGTCCAGCGCCCCCAATCCCCCAGAGTACAACGGAGATGACCCTCTTGTACCAGTTGATATCGCACCTCATTTTGAAGAGCCGCCCGAGGACGAGCTCAACTGTCTTGTCATGAACATCACCACACCGTCCACAGACCCTGGCACGAAACTCCCCGTCATGGTGTACATTCATGGCGGCTCCTTGCTCTTTGGAGGCGCTAACAAGGGTGTTTTCGATAGTGTCAACTTTGTCACCCACGCCGCGGCTCGCAACACGCCTGTTGTCTCCGTTAACTTCAACTATCGTGTTGGTCTTGGAGGGTTTCTGGCCTCTTCAGTGATCAAGGCCGATCTGGAGCGTGATGGGCACCAAGGCTTCGGTAATTTCGGTCTCTATGATCAACAAGTTTTACTCAACTGGGTCAACCGTTATATCGCCTCCTTTGGTGGTGATCCAGGCAACGTCACCATTTATGGCGAGTCCGCTGGAGGCATAAGTGTTTCTCATCATCTTGTGGCGAAAAAGCCAGCTCCTTTTCACAGGGCCATTGCCATGTCTGGCAATCTGAACACCATTCCTACTTGGACGTTAAGTCACCATGAGAAACATTACAGGGCGCTGCTTGCGTACTTGGGAATTGACCCAGATTCTCCCTCGTCACTCGAACAACTCCGAAGCGTCCCTGAACATGTTGTTGCAAGTGCGACGATACCGGTAGAGGGACACTTGAATGCTACCGGAAACCCATGCTACGATGGTGTTTTTCACGCAGCCAAGCCGACCTTCAACACCATCGCCTCACCACCGGTATGGCTCAAGTCATACATGGTTGGAGATACCGCTGATGAAGGCATGCTCTTCACTGAGGTCTTCCATGAAAGAGACTTCAGTACCATTAAAAGTCAAATGATGGCTTGGCTTAGCCCCCAGGCAACCGATACTATACTTGAGTTGTATGGTATCACGCCCGGACTCGAGCAGGAGGGGCTCGTGAAGCGCATGGAAGAAATGGCTGCCGATGCACTATTCAAGTCACATAATTGGGTCGCAGCTCATCGTTCCAACATCCCGCAGACATTCGGTTATCATTTTGACCAGGTATGCTCGCATGAAAGCATCTTCAAAGGACAAGCATATCATGCCTTGGATCTGTTATACTTGTTCCTGAACTTCGGCGAGCACCTGACCGAAGGTCAACGGAAACTCGCAAGGAATATGGCCGATCATTTCATAGACTTTGCCTACGGTAGAGACCCATGGCCTCGCATGAGTGAGGGTGCGCGCTGGATGAGGTATGGGCCAGATGAGACCTGCAAGCCAGTCACTGAAACCGAAGATGACAAGGTCCGCAAGTACTCACGCATGCAGAAGATCATGGACATGGGTGTCTATCAAGAGTTTACTCTGGCTGTTGATTGGATTGCAGGAGAGAGGGACAAGATGGGTGCGTTCCCAAGGAATCATGATGGAGCTGAGTGCGAGCCACGAGATATGGAAGCTTTGACTGCCTTGAGTGGTGAGGTTGGAAGACAGGAGACCATTCCAGCTTAGACTACCTTAGGTTATTTCAGGTGCCATTGGTAACTACCTAGTACAAGTGTATTTCAACATTCATCTCTGCCGCAATCTCTGTGGCCAGCTTCAATCTGGACTGTTCATCCACTCCACCACCCCTTTCCCATACCTGTGTTATTATACTCAGCGTTTCTGTAACTGGTTTCTCTTGTCCATTCTCGCAGAGGTGCTGAAATGCTGTTCGGGAAAGCCTCCGCTCCCAAGCATTGTCCGCCAAGAGACCACCGATGAACAACGGATAGAGTACGGCTCTAGCAAGAGGTCGCCGGCAGGTAAA
This sequence comes from Fusarium tuaranense, assembly GCA_013363205.1. Taxonomy (NCBI): domain Eukaryota; kingdom Fungi; phylum Ascomycota; class Sordariomycetes; order Hypocreales; family Nectriaceae; genus Fusarium; species Fusarium tuaranense. The sequence goes on along the minus strand of JABEEN010000999.1, from coordinate 1,650 downwards.
GGCTCCCGAGTCAAATATTGCCTGGATCGACGAAAACACCTTCATCCGCAACACTTCGGTTCTGGGTTTGCTCGATGATGAGAAGTCCGGGTCTTGCGCTTCCCCAACAACAGCTCGGTTGTGAAGTATGCCAGCATTTCGGAAAGCTTCCCACAGGTGCATCTGGATGAGTTCATCACCCAATTCACCTGGCCACCTCAACAGCTTGTCCTCTACCTCGGGAGACCCAAGATCAGCAAACAAGGTGATGAGAGTGTATGGTAGGCCAGAGGTCTGCTCAATGCCGGATTCTTTCCTAGGGCCGACGTGTAACTTCCACAAGTTGAGGGATACAGTAATTCTGTTTAATGTAAAGCATGGAATGTCAAGGAGTCCAATCACCTCGATGAGGTGGACGGCGAGGGGAGGTCGTTGAGTTTCATGTAGGAGACCTCGATGTTGGAGAACACCGTGCAATCCTTCCAATAGAGGTGTCCAGATGTACAAAGAGTTTATCTGTTCCCATTAGCAATGTTGTTTGTCTTTGAGCTGCTCCAAAAACTCACGCTAACGCTGCAAAGGAGGACACCTGTTGCTAGTGTTTCATCCAGATCCAGCTTCTCGGGCGTATTGAGGTCATTGAAATAATGTGAAAGAGCCGATTGCATGTAAATTGGGGTCGCATATATCATCTCTGGGTCCAGGCTCGCTTGATAAGCCAGACACACATGGCGAAGAGAAATGTTGCTATCGCAGAGAGGTATGATGTCAGACCGAATGAAACTGTGTTGCCCAGCTCGTCCTGTGAGGGTTTGCCAGCCTTTGGAAGTGACTAGCAAGAAACGTTAGCAATAACAGGGGGAAATGAGAGAAAAACTTACAATCCTCCATCAGTCTTTGAGAAACTTGATCATCTGGCAGGGCCCCAGCGCTACAGGGATCATCGAGTTGGTACTGGAGGAATAGGAGATCCAGCTGGTCAGGGGAGGATACATTTCCCAGATCGACCATCTCCAGAAGAGAATCAGGCGATGCCTCGGCACTGACCTCTGTTTCTTCCGGCCGTCTAGTCTTCTTCTGAAGACGTGGTTTACGGACTGGATTCAACACAATCCCAGCCATTGGTGTTGCAGGGTCAGGGTTTGAAGGGCCCCATGTCAGTCTTGTTTGGTACCCTTCACAGGCCATTCCAGCCTGGGCGCACCTATTGCACACTGGCCGTGCTTCGTCACATTTCTTGTGCCTTCTCTTGCAAGTCCAGCAGCTGTGGGATACATGAGTGAGGTATTACGAAGGTATTGAGATGAAGAACTTACCCATGCCTTGATCGTCGAATCATTGATGCCTTCCTTGCCGATATCCCTTCATGCACGTTCATAATGAACCCTCTCCTTGAGATGATGCCAATTTAGATGAAGCGGGGATCCATCGATGCCCATCCCAGATGCGGAAAGCTCGATTTATGAGTAACTAACGGGGCTCCCCCTCTTATCGGGGATGACCTCGGCACGGCCACCGGCAAGTGCTGGTCGGATTGGCTCTAGTATCATTTGGTCAGTCGTAATAGATGATAATAGGCGCTGGATGCGGTGCAGATTGGCATTGTCGTAGGTAAAATTTACTAAAGAAATGAGCATGTCTAATTATTTAAATATGATGCTATGATGTGTT
>JABEEN010000998.1:342-10562 GCA_013363205.1 Fusarium tuaranense | reverse complement strand
CTTTTTGTTCAGTCTATCAGATGATTGCGAGACAAGACACTTTTACTTCAACTGCCGAACTTGCTTAAATGATCTTGGTCTAGTTGCGGGCGTTCGTCCTGTCCCCGCATGATGCCATTGTGTGTGCTCTGATTTCCCGGCCAAGTAACTTTCGAGACAAAGGCGTCAACTTGTTTTCTTTTAAAGTTGTTCGAGAAGATGTAAGATTTTTTTATTGACTCAGGAAAGGGGCCAAGTGTGGTGGAGAAATCTCCGACTGTCGCTAGGAGAAACTTCCCAGAACAGCATCACGACCCATAGAGGCGTCTTACAGTGGGTTCCACACACGTGTTGCGTGCCTGTCTGTGCCTGTTTCTTCTGTGTCTGTGTGCCCTCTGCCTGCCCTGACTGCCCTGTGCCACACTCACTATTCCAAGCCAGACCACGAAATGGCGTCTTCTAGAGTCGTATCCCGAGGTAGTATAGAGTTCGCCGCTAATGTCAGGGGGTATCTATACTGCCATACCACCACCACCACCACCATACCACGCGACGGCAGAAGCTTGGCTTCGGGGTTATATGCCCAACCGGGGCAGGCTCGGCACGTACCAATTCCGTAAAATAGTCTCTTGCCTCTTGATGCCCAAGAAGTGCAGATCGGAGGAGTTCGTCGATACGGTGGATTCGGTGGCCATCTTGAATCGCCGCACAAGGGCCGGACGGACCCAAGAGCCAAAGCCTTGGGTCAATCAGGTTAATCATTTCAAGGGGGGAGCCTTGTCTTTTTGCCGCCCCCCCAGCTTCTGGAGTAGATATATCTGCGACACGCTGCTCCAGTTCCCCCCCCGGCCCGAGCCTACCGGGCTTTGAATCCTTTCCGTTTCTTCAATTCAATCCTTTATACCCTTTTCTTTTTACCCTTTATTCCCATATTGAATGCATATGATCCCCCTGCTTCTTGTTGGGTCTTGTATTAGCCATGGCCGTCGAGAACCGGGGTCCTGAGCTTCAGGCCGTTTGCTACACGCTTGCGACTGCTGCAGTTATAGCGACATTACTACGATGTTTCGTCCGTGTGCGACTTGTCAAGAACTTTGGCTTTGACGATTGGTGCATGTGTACCGCTCTTGTGAGTCCCGCCTCATCCCGTCAAGTATGACCAGCCATTGACCTGGACAATCGACAGATTTCATTCCTTCTCTTCGTCATCTGCGCCCTCATTGGAGTTCACTATGGCACCGGCCGTCACCACAAAGACCTAGACGAAGAAGACATCAAGCAAGCAATGAAATACTGGTGGTGGTGCTACCTATGGTATTGCATCACCATGATCGCCTCCAAAATATCCATCGGCTACTTCCTCCTCCGAATCACGGTCCGAAAGATGGACGTCTGGATCATCTACGGGGTCATGATGATCACCGTCTGCACCGGCATCGTCTTTTTCTTTGTCACCCTCTTTCAGTGCCAGCCCATCTCCTTCTTCTGGAACAGAGACCAGAAGGGGCAGTGCGTCAACGTCGATGTCATCATCGCCCTCACCTATCTTTACAGCGTCTGTAGTGTCATTTCCGACTTTACATGCGCTATCCTGCCAATGTTTCTCGTTTGGAAGCTCAACATGGGCAAGAAGACAAAAATTGCTCTCATTCCTATCATGGCTATGGCCTGCGTGTAGGTACCCCCTTTCCCAGCACAGGATAAACAACTCACATTGTGTAGGGCGAGTTCAGCCGTGGTAGTCCGTTTCGCATTCGTCAAAGATTTCAAGAGTCCGGACTTTCTCTGTAAGCATCTCCCAAAAACTCCATATTCACCAACTCCTCCTAACACCTCCCAGGGGCAACCCTCGACATCGCCATCTGGTCCACTACAGAACAAGGCCTCGCCGTCACCGCCGGGAGCCTTGCGACTTTGCGACCTTTGCTTCGATTACTCGGCCACAAGCTTGGCATATCGACATCAGGCCCGTCTGTCTTGCAGGACACGGATCAGCCAATTGCATCGGGGGGGTTCAAGTCAAAGGGAACCGACGGCAGCGGGAATAGGCATCGCAGCCTTTTTAGCCTCACCACATTCACAAGGGAGGACGATCTGGATCGCCACGGGCGAGACGGCGAGGCAGCTTACGCTGGGAGGAGCCATTTCGACAGGCAGGCGCCGGAAAAGTCTGTCTGGGGGACGAGGACGAGCGTGGAGAATGAGAGCGAGGAGGAGTTGACGGGGATGGGGCAGCAACACAATAAAGGTGATCCGCAGCGTATCGTCAAGGTGACGACTTTTCACGTCCAGGAGGATCGAATCTAAGTATAACTAATGAATGAATCTTGTTTCTGTTTTTCACGATACCACAGAGAGAGGCCATCGCGGTCATTTTATCTTCCTCAGTCAAGTTACCCCTCTATAGAGGTGTCGTGTGTCGTGCCGGGTCAACACATAAAATGGTGCCTGTGACGTCAATGCTTCGGGGACCCGGGAGGTCCTAGATTGAGGCATTCAAGCCTCTTGTTTAAGGCCTAGTCGGGCTGCAGGATGCAGGATACTGTGGGCCAACAATTGCACATGTTGCAGTCCCATCCGCCCTCTTTGTCTCTACCGGCGGTAAGCTCACATGGGGGACACACGCGGCACAACAGGTGGTCAAACCAGCCCCTTGATTGGTCAGTATCGTTCGGCACAACCTCTTTGTCAGGCTGAATACTCGTGTTGGAGAAGAGCCGAAAGAGCGAGGCTGAAGAGGAGGGGAGTGAGATGTATCAATAGATTCATTCGTCCATTCGCCAATCTCCTTCCCCGGGGGATTTCCAAGATTGAGCCTCTCAGGTCGCACGATACAACGTAGTAGGCGTTCGTCCCTAGCAGTAAAAGGGGCATGGGGGCGGCCCATAAGACCATATACAGTTAGTGGCAGGCTCTGCCAAGCCGACCAAGCTTATCTGCACAATTGACGATCCTCCCGCGTCTGCGCTTCCGCCTTTGACTGGGCGAGACGAGACGAGAGACATTGATTGACGCGATGCCTTCGAGAAACCGACCGCATTCTTGGAATTGACTCATATCTCGTTCGTATTTGTCCAAGCTGACGGTCCTACATATTGCTTTTTTTTTTTTCAGTTCAACGTTTCCTCTGGAATGTTTACTCGACCAAGTCAGCCTTACTAGCAATTTACGAATTACGAGACAACCTAATCACTGTGCCCATCTCGATGGATAACCATAAAATAAAGATATACTTAGAAACAAGATGTCGATCATATAATCAATCCCAAGGCATTAACATTCTGAATAAGGAAGCTGTCACTTGTCAACCTCGTCCGACTCGTACAGCCGCGTCACCTCGACCATCCAGAATGCAAGGGCCGGCAACTAACAAAGCTTGACCTTGATTTTCAAACTCTGTCCCATGTCACCCCGCATGAGAACCTCATCTAGGCATGCAGCTCGTCACATTTTGAAGATGGCATCAAAAAAGAAAGATGGAGAGGGCGTTAGTTGAGAAAAAAAAAACAGGTTCCGATGTCTTTCGGACATTGTCCCGAGCGGGACCACGTCACACTGAATTGCTCATAATGGGGCCATGGGTTTGCACTTTGCGGTGAGGTGTTGGAGTTATTTTGTAATCAGATTACTATACAGTGCAGCAATACCAGCTGAACATTAGAGGAGAAAACTAAATGAGAGCTCATGGGGAGAGAGCTGTGAACCAGTCAGTTCAACTGCAGTCCGCCAAGGCAACTCATGCCCTGCATGTGGATAAGCAATGCGCCTGCGAATACATGGGCACATGAATGGTGTGAATCGAGATTTGTGTTATTGCTTCTTTTGAAAAACTCGGACAAGACCACATGCGTTTCCTCTGAGACAGCAGCAAACCATGTCAAGCTGTAAGGCTGGGCTGATGTTGGACGAATCTCGACCAAACACCACACGGGACAAGGGCAGATATTTCGGGAATACCCCCCTTTTAAGGTGCCTGGCTAGTGAGAACTAGGCAATGTAACTGTTAGACGCTTATTACAGCTGATAGCGGGAGTGTAAGCCCTACGACTGCCGATGAACTTCGGACTCTCATATTGAGATTCTGTTTGTCGACGTGCTCACCGACTGAACATAGAGTATTCACATGAAAAAACATCACGAGGACAACATGGCGGTTAGTTTTTCTGCTCTTGGTAATTGGATTGCCTCTCAATGCTCTTGTCTGTGTCAGAGTTGTGAAGCTTACTCAGATCTAAGGCACTGCCTCAACAAATGAAATCCATTAGTTCACACCTCTTATCCCTTCAACTTTCATCTACTGTGTACATAGTTAATCAAGTCAATCATATTTCCATCTCTATGAAAGGGAAGGTTGCCTGGCCTAACAACACAGCCACTATTCGCCAAGTCCGAGTCTCGACTGAGCCTTGCCTTCACTCAGTTCCATTTATCGTTTCTGCGCCATGTTGATGCCTGCAAGTGGCAAGAGCTTTGTCTTTACTTTATCTTTTCACGAGTCGTTTAAGACTAACTGCAGGACAGTGAAATAAATTCTATTGCGATTTGAGATTTCGTGGGATGGGTTTGGCTTGCCTCGATGTGAGGTTTCCCGTAAGCCTCTCAAATCGAAGCAAGCACTGCACTACGTAGGCATTGAAGACTGATATCCTTTTAAACCATCTATTCACTGTTAAAATACTCTTGTGAAACTACGATACGCGATTTCATTTTGATTGTTCTGTACTGAGAGTATTGAATGGAATGTAGCCTTTTTTAACAAAGGGATCGACCTACTCTTCGCCACCATTTCCTTCTAGAAACTCACAAACCCTTGCCACGCATTAAAAGGTCTCTCAAAAAGGAAGAATGCCTAACTCTTCAATTTGCCACCTTTGAATTCCCCTTTCTGTGTCATCTGACCAGCTTCCTTTCTAGGAAAACTTACGAGGTGATCAGCGTTCTGATCTACAGAGGCTGAGTCCCAAGGCTGAAGATGCCATCGACATCAGCGAGAAAGGGGCAATTTTACTCTTCATGTTTAATATTGATTGATTGAGTGATATTGGTCATTTGAGATTCACAGCCATCATGTTCGGGGAGGCCGACGAGGTAAGATGTTGTGATGGTGGAGTTTGACTGTTTGCATGTATGAGTGACCACTGTTGTCTGGAGAACTGAAAAAGAGCATAAAAAGGCCATTGTGAATTAGTCGAGTCCGTCTTTAGATTTTTGGACTGTATTCTCTCATTCTACGAGTTGGATGAACGGTTTAACACCACGAGGCGACGCCCCAGTACTACTTTTTCTTCATTATTGCCATGCTCCATCTCTAAACGACCAAGAAAATTCATTAGCATGCATGGGGAAAGGGAGCCACCTCCTACAGCAGTGTTTGCGTCTGCTATAGGTATCCAAGAGTGGGCAATGATTCCTCCCTGTTCAATTGCTCTGTTAATGGTATGCAACCCCTTAGCAATCCGAAAGGCAACACTTCTCATAGCACGATGGGACTGAGCTGAATCTTTGTGGAAATTATCACGGTTTACCACAGTTCATTTGCAACGAGGGAGATGCGCCAAGGGGCTAGGTGGACATGGCCTTACAGCTCTCCTGAAAGGATCGGTCAAGGTTCAACCATGGCCAAGGGAAGGCCTCATTAGCCGATGGGTGCCCACAGGTCCTACTCGAGGGATTTAGCATCTTAGTGCCTTCATTGGCCATGTCAAGGTATGAATTCTTACACCCCCTTTGTCAGATGGGCTGAGAATGATCATGCACCTTGGACCTAGACCGGCAGGGCCACAGTCCTGCAGGCGGCACCAGGAGAAACACACACCTATGGATCCATCCAAGCCCAGGAGCAATGACACTACGTAATTGAAGCTGTTGGAGGGGGGTATATTCATCCACCTAGTAAACAAGGGTGAGTGGTGATGCCAACACATGCCTCGAAAACAAGATTCCACTACTCCTGAACCTCCTCCTCGGGCGTCACACCCCCCAACGGTATCAACTCAACCTCGATCCTAGCCCAAGTGATATTCTCCCTCCACCCGGGCGTATCAGCCCCTAGGTCTGACTCCCACAGAATCCCCGACAGCTCACGCACCATCTTCTGCCCGAAGGAACCCACCCACCACGCCAGCTTTCCAAGGGCGTGTAGTTGCACGCCCCAGTGCATCATGAGAAACATGGCCACGGGATCCGACTTCTTGAGGGCTGCGCCAAACTCACGGCCTGCCATGGCAGGGAACCCGATTGTTGCCCCCTTGTACAGGTCCTTGGAGTCTATCTCGAAGCAGGTTTTGATGGCTTTGAAGCTTGACCGGTAGATGCGGGTGCGGATGGCGTCCTCTGTGTGGGTTTCTGGGTCGCTGGTCTCACCCCCTTGTGGTTTAATGGCCTTTTCGATGATGGCCGATAGCCGTTCGAGTGCAGCTTCTGTCTCGCTCGGCAAGGAGGCTGGCGTCTGAGTCTGTAGTGACGTCCGAAGCAGGATCGCTTCTGTTGACTGTGACAATGCACCCGAGATGAGGACGTCATAGTACTTATCAGCAATAGAAGCATTCCCCATCAGTAGCTCCCACAATGCCACCATTCGTTCCAGGATGTTCTGTTCAAACGCAATCATACCCTCACACTGGGCGAGAGCCATGTTAATCCCCACGGCCAAAAAGGAAAACATGAACATCTTTTGCGCATTCTCAGGCGTAACATTCTCAAGCTGCGCGCGAAAAGCCCTGCTCGCCTTTTCATAGTACTCCAACGCCAACTTGACGTAGACAACAGGATCCTCATCCATGACGGGGTCGCCGCAAAGGCCTATTTCGAGGGCCACAAAGGCAAACATGCCGTGGAGGAGGTACTCGTTCTTGAGAGCCCAGATTGGCACGTCGCCTTGCAGCCACTTGATGTCTTCTGGGATGCAGACGAGACTCATGAAGGTGCGCGTTGACCAGCGGTGCATCAGCTCCAGCTCGAGACGTCGTCGGGTCTCTGTTGCGGGGAGCTGAGCTGGGGGTTCTGGGAGGTATGAGCAGCCTTCGAGACCACGGGCTGCACAGTTTGTGCAGGGAGGGCCTTGTTCATCGCACTAGAAGATGTGTTAGTCGATTTGTAGATGGGAGGTGTCTTGGGATAACTCACTTTGACATGTCTCTTTTTGCAATTGCGACAACCATGCCGCGATTTGTTGTGAGTTCTCCTCTTCATCAGCATAATGCTCAAGTACAAGAGATGGACTTCTCAATTAAAGCCTTGCCGTTTCTAGAAAGGTTAATGATGAAACACGAGACCTAGATCACACTTGGATTGATGCAAGTCGGGGGTTCAAGGTCAAGCATTGGAGTTTCCTAAACACGTAGTTGAGTAACTGTGGCTGTGCCTGAGGCTGTGCAACCGTAAGATGCCGTCTTATCCAGGCGTCGCCAGTTTGTAAGAAGAGCATTGAATTAATTCTTGTTAATTTATGATCTGTATTTCTATTTCAAGACTTCTATTCTCGTTTATCGGCTGGTGTGGCACCACCTCTCTCTTGTCGCAAAACCTCCTCCACACAAGGTGGCTTCTAGCATCGTACCCAAAAGTCCACCAACAATAACGCCAGCAGTCTCACCAGCTCCCACGACCTGGAGACTGAACTCTTGGTTGATTCCAGGCTCGACTGCCTTCTCTTCCAATACCTTGCCCATGACAATCATGTAGACAGCTCCTCCTCCGAGACCAGCACCGAAAGCTAGAAGTCCCACGAGGACAGGCGTAGAGAAGACGAGCAGTGTCGCATTGACGAGTAATACTCCAATAACGACGCTCAGGGCTGTAAAAGCAACCCTGGTGCTCTCGGGCCGTAGAAGCGGGGTGTGAGTCCGGGAGATGAAGCTACCAATTTGGAACGCGAGGGCGTAGCTTGTGAAATACGAGAAGAAGGACCCATTCGACAAAGGAAGCGGCAATGCCCGAGAAATGCCAGGATACGCAAGTGTTTGTAATGCAAACGCCGCGAACAAAGGAACCATGAAGGGTCGAATCATGTTCTTTGTGAGGTTGACTCGGTTCCTCGTGCTTAGAGCACGTGAAAGCTCCTCGATAGGATCATGCATCGTTAGAGTCGGTCCATCTTCAACATGCGCCTTTCCGCGATCTTGTCGCGCCTCGGGATAATTCACTGGTGCTCCAGGCAAGACGACAAAGAAGGCGAAGAGCATTGCGCCCGTGAGCGCATAGATGCAGTCAATGAAATCGCGTAGAAACGACTCCATCCAGACCGTAAGCACAAACGGAAGAACGGCACAAAACACAGCGCCAGCGCCAACACCGGCTCCCCATCCAGCAAGTCCTGCGCGACCATAGTAGCGCATCATACCAAGGAACGAAACCTCCATGGCGGCGGCCGACACTGACGCGAGGGCAGAGGTGAAGATGCGGATCGGAGGGGCGATGTTTGGAGGCGTGCTCTTGGTTATAATGGCGACGATGATCCAGCCTCCGCCGACAGTGAGAGGACGCATCCAGTAGGGAACATGGTGGAGGACGTGAGGGATCACCAGTTTGGTGATGAGGGCTGGGATGGTCTCGATGAGGAGGACGATCCAGCGTGGGTATGGGATTATGAGGTAGTTTGCCGAGTGGACGACAAACGGGACAATCGCATTGACGAAGCCTTTAGACGTTAGAAATGAACGTTGAAAGCGTTTGCCAACGTACCAAGGATGGCAAAGCCTAGATATGTTGGCAGCGTGGTGCTGCAGAAGCCTCCTCTGGCCTTGTAAGCCATCACGACAAGCGATGCCGACAACCAGCACAAAAGAATGAAGTGGGATAATGATCTGAGAATAGGATCATGAAGGGTTAAAAAAGAGGTAAAACAAAACAACTGACTCTAGGTCAAAGAGCCAGGAGCAAGCGAGAAAGATGAATGAGTGAATACGAACAAGTTTCCAAATTAATCTCCCTTACGAAACGCACCGCACAAACTGGCTTGCTCCCGATTTAGCCAGGCAAAGCACTCTATTTAGGTAGCTACTGTGCCCCCCTCCTTAGTCAAAGCTTTTTGTATCTTCTGCCCCCCGGCCGATCACGGGCAAAGATAAAACACACGCCGCTCAACCAATATGACGACGACCAGTTCGTCCCGCTACGACCTTTCAAGTCGCATCTACGACGGAGCGAATCCCCATCTTGCTAACCCCTGGCAACAGCCTGTCATCATGACCCGCCTTCCCACGTGGGGCCGTGCCTGGGTCTCGACTCTTGGGCTTTGGATGTCACGGTGTCGAATGATTGGATAGAGATGAATTTCGTGGGGGATTTCAAGATGCCGAGGGTCTCATGGTCTCAAGCTGGCGCGGTGGAGATAGCCTCAGTGCTACAACCTCGTGCCAAGGATGATATCGACCATGGAGTCTAAAGCAGTCATGATAGTGGTCAATTCTTAATGAGAACCCTGGAGATTAACCGCGTTTGTAAGCCCTTGTGTTACACATTTAATAACGATAGTACACATTAACTGCCGTGCTTTAGATCCTTTGATCCGCTGGCTGCAGATCATTCCCGTCCCCATGATGCTATCCCCGACATTTACCTGAAATGTTTCCTCCCTCGCTCCTTCCACCGGCGATGCACTCCAAATGGCTTCGTCCTCCGTCCCAGCCTCCAGGATGAGAAGATTTCCCGACGCTGACCCCGAGGACGCCGCGTTCCCTTCGAGTCAGTCCGCGTCGCCGGTTTTTGCCCTGCGAGGCTTGTATTTTTCTAGAATCATGTCGCAGCCGGTGAGGAGATGGGTTCTTGTCATTCTGACTTTTCTCCTACTCTCTTGGACTTCATACGTATCCTTGGTATGAACCACCTCTTTCTTTGCGACATCTTGCTAATGAGTTCATTTAGTTCACCTCACATCTTGATCATGTCCTCCCCGGCCGGACCTTCTCCGAGACGCTCTCGCGTGCCGACCTCGATGGCCTCATAGTACCTCCCCAGAGCACAAAACCAAGCTCCTCACGGCGTCTACGTCTATTCATGCCCGCAGACTCACCTCATATTAACCTCTGCAAGACCATCATGTCTGCCGTTGCTCTGGGCTACCCCATGCCCACTCTATTAAACTGGGGTCGCGAGTATAACCGACCTTCCTGGCACTTTGCCGGTAGCCACATCGCCAAGCTTGAGAGTCTTTTGGGCGGTATCGAGGCCCTTCTCGAGAATGGTGATGCGAGTGTGGATGACGTCGCTATTCTTGTTGATGCCTACGACATGTGGTTTCA
>JABEEN010000997.1:0-52488 GCA_013363205.1 Fusarium tuaranense | reverse complement strand
AGAAAGGCCTCTTTCCATGGGTTAAGATTCCAGTTCTGTTGTTGAACAGAGTTGGTTATACCCTTTTTATACTCATGTGATAGAATTCCAATGCCCTTGCCGATATCCCCAAGGAGCCGGATCAAGTTGGCAGCCACAGGTGGAGGTGCATCGACGTTAAGCTCCTGATATTCGAGACCTGCATCATCTGCAGGAATTCTCCTCATCTCACCCCAGAAAATAGATGACTCTGACATTGACTTGGGAGTAGTGGCTTCAGAAACTTCAGAGGACTCTAGAGAGGGTCTAGACGGTGGGTTATGCATGGCACCTGTCTTTAAATCCTTAGCTCGGAAAGTGAAATAATTATTGTCAATTTTTCGCCTTTTGGATAGAGCAGACATGGATCCCTCTGTTGATACCGACGAGTCGGGCTTTCGTTTACGCGATGTTGCTTCGCTTGGGACAATCGCGACATTGCTCTCAGGTGGACCGTCTGATACGTGGTCAAGCCAGAGACGGATAGTAGGGTTATCCGGCATGTCGTTTAACGGTACTATATAAATCCGGGTATCTCTTGGGGGTCAAGTTCGCCTTAGGTTGTTGTCACGAATGTGAAGATGAAGGATGAAAAGGACGCGTTTTGAGGGGAACTAATTGCCATAACAACAGACAGGGTTTGAGAGACTTCAGCCACGTTGACAACGTTGCGCCACAATGCACCACCACAGCAACCAAGAAAAGCAACTTGAGAACCCTGGTATGGAACATCATGGTTGAATCGAAAAGATCGGTTTTTGACACCAAGAGATACTTTCTTAAAGCTGCACTAGTCTGAGTTTTAAAAGACCTAGCCGAATGATTGGACAATTAGAGAACAACTAATCCACGACGCTATATTCTGTATAAAAGCTGTCTATAGTTTGCACAGTTGGTCCCTGTCCTCACCAATCTTACCCAATTTTCATACAGAATAGTGATCTTAAATATATAATAATCACGACCATAAAGGTCCAGCAGGACCACCCAGCAAAAGGGTTCAACCTATTCGACGAATTTAACCCTTAAAGTCTAGGGTAAGTAAGAAGCGCCTCACCGACAACGACGCGCGCGACCAAACCACTTCCAGCAGCGCCAGTTCCTTGGCAGCCCAGCCAGTCACGCCAGCCGGTAGCTTCCCCGCACTTTGAATCCCTGTCTCGGATCAATGAGAGGCCTCACTTAGTTATCAAAGTTTACTAGTGCTCGTTTGGCGCGGATCATCCCTGGAATAACTTATCTGCCGCGTCGGGTCTCCCCTTGATCTTGCCAATGTTTATATCACGGAAACCCCGCTCGATTTGGACTACGTTGCCTTCTGAGGAGGAGACGTGTATCAGCCTGACGGGTAACGATATCCTCGTGTTGACGGCGTAGAGTGTGCTTGGCCGGCAAGGCCTAGGTCAAAGATGCCCCCCACCACGGAGCCGGCTCGGCGACCGGGGAGAAAGAGGATTACCCTTGCATGCAATGGATGTCGAGTAAAAAGGACAAAGGTAAGCAACAAAACCCGAGATAGCGGAGTCTTACTGACTATCCCAGTGCGACGGCCAACAACCACAATGCGGTGCCTGCAAATATCGCCAGCAAGAGTGCGAATATACTCAAGAAGAAAGCAAAAGAAGGTCTGTAAAATTCGCCACACATATTTGTCTCAAATCTCACGCAATCTAGGCGTCCCAGCAACGCATACATCATGGCCCTCGAGGCGCGCATTCAAACACTTGAGAAGAGTCTAGCCCTCGCAACACAAACAAATCCACTTTTCGTTCACGATTCCAACTACCGCCTGCCGAGAGAAGGGGTGAGTACGGCTGCATTGGAAGCCACCTTTGAACAGTCGCCATCCGATGATGCCACACAAGGCGAGTCAGTGGATGATCTTGCAGATGCACTTGGATGCTTCACGATAGGCGATGCTGGAGAATTGAGGTTCTTTGGAACATCTAGCAATTTTGACCTCATGCCTAGTACATCTCTCAAGGTCGCTTCTTCAGTCCAAGCTCGACACCGAGGAATTGCGGCAGCACAAGAAATGCCAACCTACTTCGACCCCCCAGATGAGCTACGTGATCATCTTCTGGGATTATTCTGGAAATGGCAGAATTCATGGCAGTACATTGTACCCCGAGAGTCATTCATCGTTGACCTTTACGTGGAAAAGTCTGGACGCTTCTGCACGCCATTACTCCTCAACGCAATACTCGCCCTTTCGTCACGCTACTCACCGAGACCAGAGCTCAGAACAGATCCGGGAGATGCAAACACTGCTGGCCACATATTTGCAGATCAAGCCAAGGCCATGCTGCACTATGAATACGAAGCCCCGACAACATCAACAGTTCAGGCGGCGGCACTACTAGGACTATTCTGGGCTTCCATCGACAACGAAGGTCTTGGGTTCATGTACATCGGCATGTCGACGCGAATGGCGATGAACCTCGGTTTACAGTCGGATTGCACACAATATGCTGCCAGAGGAATCATCTCTGAAGAGGACGTTGAGGCTCGCAACGTTGCCTTTTGGGGCATCTACGTATTGGACAAGTAAGAAATGTTCATGGAATGCACATGCAGAATTGCTGACTCGAAGATCTCAGGTTGTACTGTCTTGGAATGGGTCGACCTGCCAGCATCCAAGAATACAACATTACAACCGCCAAACCCAAGATTCTCGATCGACCCGCAGCCCTTCTCTCAGTAGAGCAGAGGAAGATGTCACAACCCTGGCCAACATCTCACATTACCGAAAATGCAATCAAGACTTGCGAAATCATGATCGTTACTTCGGAAGTCATTGATCAATTGTACGATGCAAAATTCAAACGACGTGGTTATTGTTGATACTGATCGAAATCAGGTATGCTCAGCGTTCCTCGTGGACAGACAGAGAACGGGAAGATCGGGTCATGGAAACCCATCTACGGGCTGCGAGGTTGTTTGATCAACTTCCTAAATCTCTCAAGATGTCCGAGTCAAGTCTATATCCTGTACCGCCATATGTTTACCATCTTCAGTGAGTTACAGGACCCCAAGGTATGACTAGAAGCTAATGGCATGCGCAGTATTCAATACCATCATGCAATCATTCTCCTTCACCGACCCTTCTTCAAGGTTCTCTCTCGGGGTCGTAACTGCGTTGAATTCGACCCTGAAGGCAAGGACGTGCACTCGAAATCTTGCAAGGCATCGGCAATCAAAATTGCAAAGATTGTTCGTATATACAGGAGTAATTATACAAATGTAAGTCGTCAGCGCCATGAATTAATTACCTAGTACTCACCAACAAACCATCCAGCAATGTCAACCAATCTCTGCGGTCCATCCCATCTTCACAGCGGCAATTATTCATCTCCTAGATCTCAAAATGGGCGCATCCGACACAAACAACGAGGCAATGCGTTGTCTCAGCGTCTGCATCAAAGCACTCTACGAGATGAACACAAACTGGGACTGGGCCAACCGATCCATCCGAGCCATTCGTTCCCTAGCCGACCAATGGGGCGTCGCCCTCTCTACCCCGGAGTTAGTGGGTGACATCCCAGAAGTCAACAAGCGACAGTTTGAGCTGTATGAGCGCGGAGCCTTTCCGACTGGTCAAGGGCAAGAGGTGGGCGCTGGTGGGGAGCAGGCTTTGCCTCCGGAGATGTTTGATGAGTTGTTTCAGGCTTGGGCTTTTGATCAGAATATGGGAAGTATGGCGTTTGACTTTTCTGAAGATGCTTGAATGGAGATTGTCACGATTAGCAGTGTAGGATATTGGTGGGGGATCTTCTTCATGTAACTCCTATAACGGCACCATCAGAACACGTAAGCTCTCAAATGACTACTGTAGTTTCACACTTGATCATTCGTACTAGGACAACGGGATGATATCGATAGCAAACAAACCTGCTCATGGCGAACTGCCGAATGTGTTCACCTCCGAGATAAGAGATCTACAAATCGACCACCTGTGATCATCAAGGACCAATACCCCTCCTCTCGATGATACTAAACGGACCGAACGGATAGATCTATTCCCAGATGATATAGTCCTTTTTGTCAGGATATTATTTATCCATTGTAGTTTCTAGTAACATCTCCAAAACACGGACCGTACGGAATCCGGGTATTAATTATCCAGACATGGCTGGGTCGATCCATGTGCTTCCCCAAGCGGGTATCAATTATCCCGATATGCATGCACCCCGCAAGATCAGCCTCGCTATTACCCCAACTAGCCTTGTACATAGTTACACAGCATCTAGACTTTATTATATAAGAGGTGCGATGTTTCCAACTTTGAGGGAAGACCAAGACAGACACGAACAATACAAACCATCTCAAGAACTACATCATCAAACATTACTTCAACAATGGCTTCTTCCAAGATCAAGGTTGCCGCCGTTCAAGCCGAACCCGTCTGGAACGATCTCCAAGGCGGCGTCGAAAAAGTCATCTCCCTGATCAAAGAAGCAGGCAGCAACGGAGCCAACGTCGTTGGCTTCCCAGAGGTTTTCATCCCTGGATATCCGTGGTAAGTTTTGTGTCTTCCAGAGTAATGTGCTTAGCCCATTGACCTTACAAGGAGCATCTGGCAAAACTCCGTCTTTGACAATGTACCCTTCATGAACGAGTACTTTGACAATTCTCTGGAGAGGGAGTCTAAGGAGATGGATCGTATTAGGGCTGCTGTCCGTGAAGCTGGAGTGTTTGTTGTTCTTGGGTACAGCGAGCGATACCGTGGAACTTTGTACATCGCACAGGTGAGCCTCCGTCATGATTCTGCTATATTCAGACTAACACGTTCATAGTCATTCATTGATCCCACTGGAACCATCGTCCACCACCGTCGCAAGATCAAGCCCACTCACGTGGAGAGGGCTTACTGGGGTGACGGCCAAGCTGACTCCCTCAAGGGAGTGGTCGACTCTCAATTCGGCAAGATCGGAGGCCTGAACTGCTGGGAACACACCCAACCTCTCCTTCGATACTACCAGTATTCCCAGGACGTTGACATCCACGTTGCAAGCTGGCCCCTCATCTGGGAGCCCCCAGAGGGAAAGCCCTGGGCCTACCACATCTCAGGAACCGCAAGCAACAAGTTCTCCCAAGTTATGGCTATGGAGGGCGCATGCTTCGTCATGACCTGCACCGAGGTCTTGAGCGAGAAAGGCAAAGCGAACACAAAGCTAGCCGAGATGGGTTCTGGATCCTGGGGCAAGACTCCAGGTGGAGGTTTCACCATGATCTACGGTCCCGATGGATCTGAGCTTTCTGAGCCGCTCGATCCTGGTGCGGAGGGAATTGTTTATGCTGAGATTGATCTCGCTGATCGAGCCAAGGCTAAGCAGAACCTTGATGTTGTGGGACATTATTCTCGACCTGATCTTTTGAGTCTCAACGTCACTGGCACTGCTGCTCTTCCTGTTCGTCTTAGCAAGTAGTTTCAGATTCAATTCTATTTTCTGCGTGTGTCTATTGAATCTAGTGTTTGAGAAAGTTAGAAGTGGTGTTAGGCATTAATATGCTATCGTGTCTAATACTTTATCGAATCTTAGGAGTAACGATCTCCTGACCAGGGAGCCTTCATCCCAAAGAACGACGATCGATTTTCTTTTCTGTCAGATCCAGGTATCCTTTCTAGTTAGCAAAGTCTCAATTGCCATCACGAGAAAGCCAACTTACTGTTCTCCTACTCCGGCTGGGTTCGGTGGCCATTGAGGCGCTTGCTCAGGAGGCTGCGGGACAGGAGCTCCAGTCTCTGGCTGTGCTCCTGGTCGGTAGGCGAAATACTGATTCTGTTCAGACCCAGGTTGCTGGGTTCCATCACCAGGCGGTTGGTATGGTCTGTATGGGGTGGGTCTGGCGCTGGTGATGGGTTTTCTCCTGATGGGAGCGAAGCCTGCCTGAGGAGGCTGATGGCTATTTCTCAGAGCTGCGCCATTGTCTGGTGTCTGACTGCCCGAACCTCCTGCTTCTTCAGGCACAAGAGTGCTAGTAGAGTCAAAAGATATCGCTTCAGAAGCAGGCCGGTTTAAGGCTTGCTCATGTTTTCCCTCAGCAGCACCAGGAATAGTTCCTTCAACTTCAACCGGCTCAGCAGTGCCCTGACTATCCTCCTCTTCCTTCTCCTCTTCCTCTTCATCTTCCTCAGGAATTGGCTCATCATAGTTGAGTTCCTGCTTGCGGTTCTCAACACTTCGAACAACAGCCGTAACAGCAGCATCACCACCAGCCATGGCAACACTCAACGCCTCCATTATCGCAGAAACATGTGTGGCAACAGCTCTAATGCAAGCAATATCCTCAGTACCCACAGCCACATCTAACGCGTTATAGTTGTCGTTGTTCTTTAGCAACACGTCGGCACCACGGTCAAGCAAGAACTGCACAGACTCGGCATCTGGAACCCTGGCAGCTAGAATTAGTGGAGTGTCGCCGTCTTCGTCGGCAAAGTTGATGTCGGCACCCGCGTCGAGAATAGACCGGAGTGATTCTTGGGGGAGATACATGGCTGCGTAGGTTAGAGGAGTCGAATTGTACTGTCCTCCCAAGCGGTTCACGTCAGCCTTGGCGTTGATCAGACGCTCAAGGATCTCCTTCTCTCCATTGTTTGCCGCAGCGATGATGGGGCATGTGAGTGAGCCTCCTCCGAGGTTGGGATCAGCACCGTGTTCAAGAAGAAGAGCAACAATGTCTTCGTTTCTCGCTTCGACGGCTGCCTGAAGAGCAGTTCCCGAGCTCATGTTCTCGTTGGTTGTCAATGCGTTGACATCAGCTCCACGCTCGAGAAGTAGCTCGACAATCTCCATATGACCCTCGGCAGCAGCGGTCTGCAGAGCCCATCCGTTGGGAGAGTTGATGTCGGCCTTGGCGTCGAGGAGCATGTTGACGATATCCTTGGTGCCGTCGTAGGCTGCTGCCGTCAGCGCATTTCCGTACCTAACGAAAATCCATGGTTAGCAAGAACAAAGTCTCGGTGGGATCGAACTTACTCTTCGCCGGTAGCATCAGGACTTGCTCCAAACCTGAGAAGCAGCTGGACCGTCTTTTCGTTCTGATAATCGGTAGCTTGATACAAAGACTTATCCAACGTCTCAGCAGAGATGGATCCGTTAGTATACTCCCACATAGCCTCTATAGACCGAATAGCTTGATCCCCATCATCACTCTCGGCTGCATCCAAGAAGGGAAGATCACAGTTCAAACCAGGACGTTTCTCAAGTAGAATCGCAACAATATCCCACTTTTCCGCGTATGACGCTCCTTCCAATGCCTTCTGGAATGTCTCCTCAGGATGCTCGTATGAGTCAAAGAGTCTGTTGAAGGCTTCGAGACGACCACTTTCTGCGGCCTTGATGAGGGCTTTGTTGAACTCTTTTGGTGGAAGTTTCTCCGAGTAGTTTTTGATGAGGAATTCGAACATCGTTAGGTCGGAGCGGAGGGCTGCCAGGGCGAGAGGAGAGCGAATGAACTCTTCTTCGTCATCTTCGTCGTCGTCGTCGTCCTCATCATCATCTTCGTCTTCGTTCTCATCATCTTCATCTTCATCTTCATTATCCTTGTTTTCGTTCTCGCCTTCAGTCTCATCATCCTCCTCTTCCTCACTGTCCTCTCCCTCAAGAGAAACATCCTTCTCAACCAGGAGTTTCACAGCGTCACAGTTTCCGGAGTCCACGGCAGCGTTGATGACTCTACCAAATGAATCACAGCTGGCATTCGGGTCTGCTTCCCTCTGGAGTAGCATGACCATGGCCTTGACGTTACCATTGGCTGCAGCCAGATGCAGGGGAGTCTGGAGGTTGTCTTCCATGCCGTTGTTGATTGGGGCGCCCTTGTTTAGGAGTTCCTCGATGATGTCTGTCTTTCCGAATGCGGCGGCAAAGTGAAGCTAGATGGCCATTCCACATTAGTCATGAACTCATAATTATAACTCTTAGTGAGTGGTTTGAGGAGGACTCACAGGGGTGTAAGAGAGAGAGTCTCTCATGTTCTTCTCATCATCATATCCATTCTTCAACAGAGCTGCAACCAACCCTCTGAATCCGATGGCGGATGCAACGTGAAGACCAGTTAGCTCAGCACGTTCATAGTTCTTGAAGGAATCGGTGAGTCGGTGATGTTCTGTAAGCCAACGGCGACGAATGACCGAGTCCTTCTTCCAGAATTGCGTCTCCTTACTCAAGTCATCAGCAATGTCGGTAGTGGCTTGGCTAGCGTGGTGTAGCCAGTATTTGACAGCGTAAGCGTGAGCCTTGTCGATGATATCAAGTGCTTCAGGGTCTTCATCTTCATCCTCTTCACCATCATCATCATCGTCATCATCGTCATCGTCATCACCAACATCTTCTTCTTCTTCTTCTCCTTCATCGTCGTCGTCGTCGTCGTCTTCACCATCGGACTCGTCGTCTGTGGGTTGGCCATCTTCTTCACCATCATCACCCTCATCTTGCTGAGTGGTGCTGATATCTTTGAGAGCCTTCATGACATGATCGAATGCTCGAAGGCCAAGCATACCATGCTGCAGCTTGATGTCCTCTTCTGACAGTCCAAGCATGTTGTGAGCATTCTCCAAGAGGTGCTTCTTGACAACAGGATCAATGAAGCAAACCGTTGTGTCAGATTTGCTAGTCGACTTGGTGCTCAACAATGGTTTGCACTTGGACACCAAGTCGTGAAGGTCTGCCTGTTCCTCAGGAGAGTCCAGACCCGCAAGAAGAGCAAGCTCTTGTTCCGTTGGATCTTCGTTAGTGAGAACCAACACTCTCAACATCTCCTTGATCTCAGCAACCCTAGCACGATTGACATCAAAGATCTGCTGCCAAGCAAAGTTGAGAAGGGCGTCGAGTTCCTGAGGTACAACCTCCAATTGAAGACGGACTTGGAGATCCGTCTTCGCAGGAAGCTCCTTGAGATGAACACAGGTTATGTCGATCCATTGTGTGTTCTGAGCTCGCTTGCCGATTAAGCTGCTGACAAAGTACCTGAGAGCCGGGCTGTAGTTTTTGTCCCTAACCAAGGCAGAGACCTTCTCGGAGGCATGATTCTTCAGTTCCAACTGGACTTGATCGCTGTACTTTGCATCCTCGAGGTCGATCAGTCGAACAGACTCTCCTTTAAGGGCCTGTCCAATACTGTAGGACTCTCCACTGGTGATCATCCACCTGACTAGCGCGTGCCGACCAGTCCTGTTCGCAATCTCCATGTTGAGCAGGCCTAGGAGGGTACTTGTGGAGTTTGAGTCACGAAGAGTATCCAGGTTATTGATAACAAGGTATATCCTCGTGTTGGACAAGCTCGTATCAGCTAGGATATCCTGAAGTACTTGCCACAAGTTCTCAACTGTGAGCAGCGGCTGGCCCTTGGAGTCACCCTTACCAGTCCTGCTGAGAAGAAACTTGGCGTGTGAAGCTAGAGTCTCTTGCTTTTTGATGAGCTGCCATAAAAGTGACTTGACGAGTTCCTCAGCTGTGCCGTGATCGTTGGTATTGTCGCAAAAGAAGTATGCGAGCAGGATAGGAGATCGGTGCGTCTCGATCATTTTGTCGATGCCGTTGAGTGCTGCCAACGTGGCACTGGTTTTTCCTCTTCCATCTGGACCACGAATCCAGAGATATTGCCCCAGTTCAAGATGCTCAGACCCTTGAGGCTGAGGCTGAGGGCCACCATCCTTGGAGAGCCAGTCGATGTATTCCGGTTCATCAGGTACCCACGACGAAAGCGTAAATTTCTGGCCAATCTCGTCTCGCTTCTTCCATACTCGAGCTCCATCAAGAGCATCCATAGCCTTGTTGACGAGGTCCCTGTCAATATGTCTTGTAGATTGACGACGGTTCTTGACGACCAAAGCAGCACCGTTGATCAACTTCTTGAGAGGACTTCGAACCAATGCATACCGAAGATCCTTGGAACTCTCAAACTTGACCAAGTCCCGATGATTTGCTGCCAAACCCATAGAGTCCATACAATCCAAGATTGCAGAGTCTCTAGTGACAAACTCTGCAAGATTCTTGGGTAGAGGAATCCCAAGACGCTTGATAAAATCCGGCACAGGTCCAAGATCTGAAAACTTGGTCTTGTGCTCTTCCCAGAAGCCAAACAGCCCAATTTTGGGGTGCAACTCTCCCACAGCTCTCACAAAGTCGCGTCTCAGCTCGGTTAAGCTTTCATCATCGGGTCTCATCAGTTCGAGGAGCTTTGATGGTTCGGCTTTGGCCATCTTTTCGCCGATGTATGAGAGCATGACAGCCATGGAAGCAGCTTCGGCACCTTTGAATGGAGTACCGAAGGTGGCACAGCCGGCAATGTCTTCGAATAAGTGAGGGTAGACATTCTTGCGGGACTCTGCTAGACAGATGGCCTGTTACCAGTCAGTTCCAGCCGTTATACTCATACAGAATGATATGATCAAACCTTGGCAATGACCAAACCTCCCATACTATGTCCAATGAACACAATGGGGTTTGACTTTTCGGATTCCTGATTGACTTGGTTAGTGTACGTCACTTGCGGTATTAACATGTACCAACATTTCTTATCCCATCCAACCCATGAAGCAGAGTATACGCAAGGTTACCAAGGAACTGCTTCACTTTGAGTCCACCCATCCAAGCAGACTCGTACATGTACAGCAAGATGCGTGCATTGGGAAAGTCCTTCGCTATTCCTTCCTTGTCGACAGCCCAGTTGAATTTCGTCGTTTCAGACATCCAGCTATTTACCGGATGGGCGCCAAGACCAGGGACAAAGACAATGCTGAAAATACGTAAGTGAGGGGTTCATCGTGGGTGATAGCCTCATAGGGCTGAAGTGAAACCTACTCAATCTCTGTCTCTTTGTCCTTTTCAGAGCCTGGTTCGGGGTGGAGTTGCAAGATTCCCTGTTGAACATCGGCAAGCCCCCTCTTTTGCCTTGGACCAGCAGCATCACCGCTGGCCTGTGCTTTGGCTCGAGTTGTTGACCGACGGAGCGACATGTTGATACTGATCTCCTCAACGTGATTACCACAAGAAAAGGTCTCTCCCCCCTCTTTGAAAGGGATAACGAACCGCCTTTTTGGCGTTGGCTCAGAGACCCGTAGCCTTTTTTTATCGTTTCAGCCACGGGACCGGGAAGCGGGTCTCAAGACCACAAAAAGGGTGGTCCCGTCATTAGCGGGTGGCGTTCCTCGCAAATGATTTCCCCCCTGTGGCCGAGATTAAATGGAGTCATACGAGCCAAGTGTCCAATGGTTGAGTTTTCGCCCCCAATTATCTTGGATGCCTGTTCCGCTTGTGCCCTGACCCTTGTTCGATCGGTTGGGGGAGTTTTTAATTTCCCAATTTTTTTTTACCCTTCTAAGGAGGTGGTTTTTCTGTAGAGGGATTTCTGCCCACCAGACTTGCAACCTCTTTCATCTGCTATTACTCATACCTTGATTAAAGTTTAATTCTATCATGGATCTATCTTCTCCTCCATTTACGTTGCAAGTTCTTGAACCGGACTATCATGAGAAGCATATCAAGCGGAGCGAGGCTAGTCTCTTACCGGCAACAAGTCGCGTCAATGATGACATCGTCATCCCTCAGTCCGATACAGAGTTTCTTGAGAATGAGCTACTCGTGAAGCGGCTCAACGACATTCATGACCTTCTCTGGATTTGTGGTCGGCCAATGCCACCTCGGCCACTCCATCATCAACGGCTTCTCTCTCGCGACATTGTCATTTGTGAAGATGTCGCGCTTCACATGGTCTGGTGGAGGAACCGCATCTTTCTGAAGCCGCTGCCCCCTTATCTCCTGGATCCAGACTTTTGGAAAGCCCACATTGGCATTACAGCCGATGCTCAGCACATTGACGGGTATCGCGGAAACCTCGATGCTTGCGCCCGGGGATTTTTGTTCTCGTACACGGCATTAATCGCCTACCGGAGCGACTTCCGGATCGCCAAAGAATGTGGTCTGCTCCCAGACGCCATCAGCTGGGAAAGCTGGAAAGCCCTAACAGCTCAATTCCTTGAAAACCACCGCTACGACCGCATCAACCCACGATACTGGTACGGCGAACTCCGCCTCAGCCGTCTCAACAAGATCTACAGCTTCCGAAAAGGCTACCTATTCCGGGGCTACTCCAGAGTAGCATCCCACTCCGTCTACGGCGACCTCCTACGTGACAACTTTTCCGTGCTGGCCGGTATCCTCGGTTACGTCGTTGTTGCGCTGTCGGCAATGCAGGTTGGGCTGAGTGTTGAGAGGTTGGAGGGTAATCAGGCTTTTCAGGATACGAGTTATGGGCTCACGGTTTTTTCTCTTATTGTTCCTTGGATAGCGGCTGGGTTTATCTTTTTGTTTGTTCTTGTCATGTTTGTTAGTAATTGGAGGGCGACGAAGGCGTATGAGAAGAGGCGGCTCAAGGCGATAGGCGTAGATCACTTCTAGGGGGTGGGACGAGACATTTGAGAACTTGATCTTCTTGCTCAGTTCTCCCATCGACGACTGGGCTTCAAATATGATAAAGAACACATTTCCAACACAACCATTCTCATTGACATTGCTCTCTTCCATCTTCATTCTGTCCCCCCTCCGCGAACCGAAGCACTGATACTTGTCCCAACTCCTCGTGTGCGATTGCAACAGTTGGGCCCGCCACAATCGCCCTGCGGCGATATTCTGGGGGTAAATAGAGGATACGTGTGCTACCTTTGAGGATCCACGCGCCGTCGACACGCAGACCGTAGCCAAGATACTTGGGGCTGTGGGGAGGCTGGCGCCAATCATCATCAATTTCAAAATCAGGACCACAAAGACTGTCAGTCAGGTCGATGACACCGAATTCTGTGCAGAGTCGAGACTGATCGTCGGGGTCAAGCCGCCACTCCTTTTCCCCGGTGCAGGCTGGAAGCTGGATGCTGCGTAAGAGAGTTCCCGTCTCCAGTTTCAGGATCTCAACAGTGTTGCGAGCCCGATTGTTATATAACAACAATTGACCGTCTGGGAAAAAAGTGAGTGATTTCACTTCGAAATTTAACTCGTAGCGTAATGTTTGAGTGATTAGATCCCAAACCTGGATGGAATCATGATCATCCACCGCAATGAAGTTGGAATCATTTGACAACGCAACGGCGCAAATCGTTCTGGTCTCAACTGCTGAAGACAACTGGGGGGCAAACCGCGTTCTTCGTCGTGGACGATAACCGTTGTCACCGACGGCCTCTTTGAGAGACGAGTGCATTGGCAATGAGGCTATACATCGCGATTGAGGAATGTCCCAGATCTTGATATCCTTGTCAGAGGCCAAGACCAGGCGATTTGCATTTACCAAAAATTGACGGCCCCGGATATCGGCTTTGATCTTCTGGATGCAATCGCCAGTTGAAAGATCGTGTATTATGATGTCCTCGACTGATTCCAATGCCAGCTGTTGGCCATCAGGAGAGAGGGGTGACCCCCAGCCACCGCCGTAAGTGCCAAGGCAATTGCCATTGGCGGTATCCCAGACACGCAGTCCAGGATGAAATTCTTTTGCGATCAGAAGCCGGCCATTATCTGAGAAGGTGATGCTTCTTGGGGAAACATCCGGCGAAAGATCAAGCGCCAGGTGATAGGTGCCGGCGGAAGTATCCCAAAGCTTAACTCCCCGGCCTGTTGAGCGTGAAGCTAAATACTTGCCGTCATATGACAATGCTAGGTCGCGGAGCTCGCTGTAGACTTCTAGATTATCTTGCTCGGATGATTTTGATGCCAAGTCCCAGAGTATGAGTGCTTCTCGAGAAGTCCTGGCCAACACCTGTAGGCCTGGTAGGAACACGAAGTCGATCATAATATCCGAATTGCCGCCCATATTTAGGGTCTGAAGGCGTATCCCTTGCTCGTTACAGATATTTGTTGTCCCATAACCAGATGTTGAGAAGTATACGAAACGGCTTCCGTCTTGAAGGGAAACGACCGAAGGGGAGTCGCAATTGGTTTGGAGTGTCTGAGTGCAGGCCTTCTTGGCCAAGTCCCAAATCTTGACAGTTTTATCAGCTGAACAAGAGACTAGAGAGTCTCTGGAAATGAATGCGAGAGATGTGATGGATTTATCGTGGGCTTGTGTGCTCCAGGTGCAAACGCCTGTTGTAACGTCCCACAGTCTTATCTCCAAGAATGAAGCTGATGCCAATTGCTGACTATCAACCGAGAAAGACGTGAGGCGCTGACTCTCACAGTCCAGTGTTTGAAGCCACTGGCCTGTGCTTAGATCCAAGATGATGATTTCCTTCGGGGAGGCTGATGCTAGTAGTTTTCCATCGGGAGAAGAGGTGAGAGTCCTGATTTTGCCCTCGTGGCCTACAAATTCCCAAATGCGGCGCCCTGTCTTGGTATCCAGGAGTTGAATCACTCCCCAACCTGAACCCACTGCGAGGTGTTCTCCGTTTGGTGCAAAGCTGGCCTTGCTGTCCGCTGGATTGGAGAACTTGATTGAATGGGTAATGTCGCCCCAGCCAATGTTATAAATTTTGACAGTAGCATGTTCCAGTCGCACAAAAGTCGTTCCATTGGGTGACATAACCACCCGGCGCCAGCGTTTCGTCTCACATAAGGCGAGTAAGTCAAGTCTCAGAAGGCACGGACTCCAGTTTTGTCTCGTCCTTGGCTTCATAACCAACCAACTTGGCTCATCGTGTGCGAAGAGTTGTCTTATCATGCTTCCAGTGGGACTGAATAGGAGAGCTGAATCGTAGAGCTGGAGTGGTGCTTCCGAAATGATCTCCAAGTGCGAATACACAAATCGCCAAGCATCGTTAACAAGATCACTGAGACCTGTAACGTTACTACAACGCTGGCAAAACATTAGACATTGCCCCCGGCCGTTTTGAATTATTGCATACTCACCACTATGCCTCGAAGCCTCTGAATCTTTTCTGACCCTTGGCCTATCAAGTTTTTTAGGATCAGTGCTTCAAGCCAGTACAAGTATTTCCCTCTCAGGAACTTATAGATGGCCTCATCGTCAGAGATGTCTTGGTCCCTCTGGAGTTGGCACAGGTGGTCGATCCAGTAAAGGATAGCATACTTCAGTGGTGATAGGGGGTCTGGATCCGATGGCGTGATCTCCTTGACGGAAACTCCTGGGGACTTCAAACCATATATATCTCTCCGGAGGACTCTCAGAGCTTCCAATGAGCGTCTAAATAGAACACGATGCTGCTCTTGGGTACCAGAAGGGAATATCTTGCCCTTTCCGTTGCCGACCAGGAAATCTTGGGCAGACTGATGCACGAAATAGATGACATCTTCTTGAATGGTAAGAAATGATCCGCATTCTCCAATGAGATCCCTCAATGCCTCTGACCCGTAGGCCTGGAGTTCGGGTACAAGAGCTCGCAACTCATCCAGTGACAGGGGTCGATACGCGACACAGGCGATAGCAAGGATCTCTCGGCAGAGCTCTGGGTAGTCTGAGGCCACGATATGCTCCAGCATGCGCTCGTACAAGTCGTTGAGCCCGGTACGGAGCTGATCGATCTTGGTTAATGCCTCCCATGGTTTGACAACAGGACGAGCGAGCTCTTTGCACACCAAGGCCGCCCATAGAAACGTGTCGTTTGCACCGAGGAGAAGTTTGTGCAGAACAGCATCTTTGGTTTGATTGCTAAAAGGCTTGATGCGAGCCAGCTCATCGGTTTTGTATCGGACAAAGGTTTCCACAGCCTGGGAGATGGAGTCCTTGTTCAACTCGAGAGAAACCGCGGTCTTGTCGGCGGGGCGGAATTGCCCCTCGATGACGGGCCAGTTGCGGCTCGACACGATCCACTTTGCATTGAATGACTCCGAGAGTTCAACGATCAAGTCAATGAGTTCTTCTCTCTCAACGACGCCGTCTCTTTGGTAAGAGCACTCGTCCAGGGCGTCGACAATCAAGACTGCGGTCTTCAGGGATGGCTTTTGAAGCATGCTCTCCAAGATGGCTTTGAGGCTGAAGAAGTCCTCGAAACACTTCTTTCCCTCCATATCGTATGTGTCTCGAACACAGGGCATTAGTGTTGGTTGCCTTTTGCAAAGAAACCATATGAGACCGCGGAGTACCGAGATGGCGCTGCGAAGATGATCCTGAGTTGCCTGACAGAAAAAGTACGACAGAGACTGAGCGGACTCCTTCTCTAACTCATCGATTATGCCGCAGAGCAACATCGTCTTGCCTTTTCCAGGGTCGCCCTTGATCCAGAGCAACCGGCGGTCAGGGTCTGTCCGGAACCCACGAAAGTCATCATGGTCGAGAATCCATCGGTATGAATCCTTGAGGAGGCCGCCCTTTGTCTTCTCCAGTCTTTGTTTATGCGTTTGCGGGTTGACAATGTGTAGGTCCTTAAGACACTCGTTGTCTTTTTCGTCGTAGTGCATCTTCAACAGGCCGTGAGTCTGCTCCTTCACAGCTGACTCGACCCCTCCCACAGCCGATGTTACTGCTTGAACATCCAGACGAAGGTGTCCCAACTTATTGTCGATGCCAGCAAGTCGTGATTTGAGAACTTCGGAGTTCTTTTGCTTGATCTTTTCACGAATGGCCTCCTCGGCCTTTTTGATCGAGTCGACCTTTTCCTGCCAGTCATCGATCTTGACAAGGTCTCGGACGAGAACAGTAGCCCAGTACTTATTGTACAGGCACACACTCTGCATCTGATAGACGAGTAATTTCTTGTAGAGGCTTACGATGTGTTTCTCAAGTAGTTCCTGCAATTTGACGGTGGGCTCGTCGGCCCCGTCGGCATTGAGAAGATCCGACAGCTCCCAATACCATTGGACTGTTTCAAGCACGTGCTTGACGCCATCACGGTTGAGACCTGGCTCGGTAACCGGGTTTGTGATGATCTGTTAGAGTTAGTCGGACTTTATCATATACCTGAGTAGAGTGGCACTCACCTCCATACATGTGGTTATGCCCACCCATGCAACCGCAGCAGATGGCTCAGTCTTGACCGCCAACGCCACAAAGTCTTTGACGTTCTTAATGGGCTGCATCCCTTCCTTGACCTTTTCTTTGATGTTGGACACCATTTCGGTCTTTTCCAGTCCTTTGTCGACCAACTGCTTCATCTGGTCTTGCCTGGCATCCGCATCTTGCTTGATCACGTTGATCGAGCCTCTATCCAGCTGAGCAGGTTCGTCGCCACCAAGCTGAGCGGAGAGGATCTTCTCATAAGCTTCAACTAGACTTGGCTCATCTTCTTTGACCTTCTCATAGGCGCTATTCCAAATCCGAGTTCGAATTGGATCATCCGGAGCCCTAACGGCCGGGATGGCCGCCGACACTTGAAGTTCTGGAGTGATTGGCGCAGGTGTGGGCACTGAAGGGCCAGACTGAGACGGCGCTGGATGAGGCGGCGTATCCTGGCGCCTCTCACTAGCTGGAGATGGCGATCTGCTGCTGCGTTTGGGCCGCAAAACTTGGAGTAGTTTGCGTTTCATTGTCGGTACAAGGGCTTGTGTCTTCAACCTGGAGCGACGACATCACAGACGATACTCAGCCGAAGAAAACGATGCGGGGTTTTCAACCAACAGTCCCTCAATACGGTTGTTCACGAATCAGGCTGTGCAGTCCGTTGCTTCAAGCAGCCACAATCTTGGCCCAATAATAGAACCAATTGTGGATCTAAACGCTGCATTTCTAAGATATGATTCGAGAGGCGGCCAGCCGACAGCCTCAATGTGCAGCCTATCAGGCCTTCAACGTGGCTCTGCCCATTGCCTGAGTACCCATGCCCAGTGTGCACACGCAACACCCAGTCTGTGAGGGAGGCCTCAATCTGACTGCATGGGGCTGCGTAGGAGGCCGGGTTTGAGCCGACCCTGATATTTGAAGCATCACAATATTGAGATCACAACTGTAAAAAGGAGTTGTTTGACTGTTGATAAGATAAAGAGGAACGGGAAGGAGATCCATTTAAGCTTAAAAGCATATTCGCACTAAGGTTTCCGAGGACACGTGTAAACCGTTACAAACTCTCCTGAGACTTCAAAAAGAACATTCCTTTCTTTCACAATCGTCATGTACATATTTCGCCACAAATCGCTCACGGGTAGAATGGCCATTGAAGTTGCAAGACCCGTCGCGCCCCAGAGACGCAAAAAAAGAACTTGATCACGCTGGGGATCGAACCCAGAATCTTCTGATTCGTAGTCAGACGCCTTGCCATTGGGCCACGCGACCGATGCGTCGAGGGTCCAATATTTGCACTGAGGAAGCGTCGTCGGGGAGTCCAGAGGTATTCCAGGGTTGGGATACTCGAGTGCGTAGAGACGATACTTTGAGGCGCTTCATTCCAAGGGAGCCCCAAGGGTGGGAAAGAGTACGGGGTTACTGAACTAACTGGGCCCGTCTGGGCACTGCAGGAATCCCACTATCTTCCTCTCTTCTTACTGACCTCACCACTCCAATGCTCCCTTCTCTTTACCACAGGCCACTCCAGAACAGAACCCCATATCCACCTCAGTCACACCCTTATCCCCACTCAAAACCTGTTGAGCAGGTCGAATCTCCTTCTTTGCCGCTTCCTCAAGTTTATGGTGCTGATTCAAAAACTTTCTCACCTGACTTTGGAAGTACAGAGGACCTTGCTCCATCTTGGGATGCATCTCTCCGTTGATGAAGACACCGGCGTTGAGGTTCTTTTGGGCGTTGTTGCACAGCCACTTATCCTCACCCAGAATTCTCTTGAACATCTCGTCGATCTTCTTAAAGTCGGCATCACTGGAGTCTTTGTGTCGGTAGACTTCGTATTCCATGGAGCAGTGGTTGGCCGACGTTGGGACACATCTCATCATGTAGAAGAAGTGCGGTCTGCGCTGGTTAGCTGCGTCACAAAAACGGATCCCAATACTTACGAGACAGTCATGCACGCGTTGGGGAAGTAATAGTTGCTGACGATCTTCAGGCCCTCCGCTTCTTGCTTTGCTGAGGTATTGGCGAAATGCTCAATGTTTCCACCCTTAGGATCAACCTTGTAGGCCGAGAGATCCGCAACTGAAGCTGCATCGGGATGTGCCGTCTTGCAATGGTAACATTCATTATAGTTGTCGGCCAAAGTTTTCCAGTTGTAGTCGCCGCTCATCTCCCAGGTATGATCAAAGTGATAGTCCTCAAAATTGAAGGACTCATGCCGTAACATCTGGTCAATCTTGTTAAAATCCTGGGACCAGGCCTCGGGATTCTTGGAGGCGTCTAGGTTCACCCAGATGAAACCTTTCGCGTCTTCATGGACATGGATCGGAAAAAGGCCGTTGTTGGCCTTGTCGAACCCTTTCATGTCGAGATATCCGGGCGCCTTGGCAAGCTGACCGTTCAGGCCATACGACCACCCGTGATATTTGCATGAGAGTACACTCGATTGGCCTTGTTCTTTTGTGACGATCGGAAACGCTCTGTGTCGACAGATGTTGTGGAATCCGTTGATCTTGCCATCCTTGTTCTTGACAAGAAAGAATTGGAAGCCGGCTTCTTCGTACCGTATCCACGAGCCGCTTTCCGGGAACCGGAGCTTATGTGTCACCAAAATCCATTTCTTAGAGAAGATGGCTCGTCTTTCGAGTTCGTAGATCTCTGGAGAGTTGTACCAAGAAGCTGGCAATGCTCGCGTCGTAGTTGTGAAAGAGTTTCGCCCGGCTGCGATCTTCTGGGCCGAGATTGCTTTCTTAAGGAGCTTGACTACCAATGCAATGACGGCGGCAAAAGCAGCGATAGCCGAAAGGCTACCGCTGTCGAAAGAAAGGGATGTGGTGGGGGTCATGGTGGAAGGTGGCAGCAATTGGAGGCGGCGATGTCTTGTTGTCAATGGCGAGTATATTCACCTATAACCGGAACATTGAACGACAGGGGCCTTTTATGCTACATATCTTCTTACAAAAGCCGAGGAACTCGTATCAATTGCAGGTACGAGAGTCATGGAGCGCCATGATCCCGGTCATGTGAGCGGGAACTCAGTCTCGAAGGATACGGCACATGTTAGAGAAGGGACTCACACGGAATAGCCGGGTAGAATCCGTGTGGGATCCCGAAGAGTGGCCGGAGCCCACTGATAGTAGTAATTCGTTCTCCATGGTGGTAATGACAAGATGAACGAGGCCCCTAGACAGACCAATAGGTCACCATTTAAACCAGTTGTGCAAGTGAGGAGTGCAAGAACAGGCAGGAATACTAATTCATATATCTTCATTATTTAATTACATCTTGCAAGGTCAGGCCAGAAAACTGAATCCAACTCTAATCTTCCTCTTGTGTCCAGCAATCTATGTAGCTCACAGATTACTCATATCCCACCAATCCAAGTCAGTAATCGGGTTCGTGCTCATACGCATCATCTGCTCCCAAGGCCCCCACAATAGATCTAGACTGTCCCTATCATACCCCATCTCCTCAATGGAGTTGGAGGGGATTACGTGTCTTTGCTCCTGCAATGGGTGTCTTGTCCGCGTCTCCGTAGTGGGACAATCTGATCGTGACGGTAACCATTCTGGAGGTGACGCATAGTGCGCTGTGGACTCCCTCATGTCAGTTGGAGAAGAGTGTATCTCAGACTCATTCGTCGCTCTATACTCATCATCATTGAACCCAGTTTCACAGAGGTCTTTATCGTTTGATGCTTCACTGGGATAAGCGGGGAACTGTGAAGCAGCGATATCCATGATCATCCACATCAATGACCTTTTCGCTGCAACCGGAGTCGATTCCGCTTCGCTCCCATTCGAAGCACTAACGAGATCAATGAAGTGCTCCAAGGCTCGTGACTATTGCCAAAGTCAGTCAAAGACTTACTTCAAGAGTTAAGTAAGAGGACCAACTATTGTCACGCAAGCCGGCCAATGTGCCGCCATCTGGACGATAAGTCCCTGGCAAATCTCCAAATTTCCCGTTGCCGAGTTTTTCAGGCCATCGTCGTTGCTGCGAGTCCAGTATAAATGCAATGTACCTGCAATGGCCGCTGCCTGCGCGAAGAACGGGTCTGCCAGCTCGAGGCCCTTCTCGTTGGCTACTCTTATCAATCGTGAGATCCAGGTGCAATGGCGGAGAGCCTTTTCGAATGACCCTCTCCAAAAGGTATTTGACCCTAACCTCTGCTTCGAGGATTCGGGTGAGTACAAAAAAGGGTGGTTCAGCACACAGTGAATGGCGTGGTATGTCACTTGCAGCCTGAGCCATGGTAACCAATCTGAGCGGTTCTCTTGAACCTCTTGAGGAGAGCGCTCCGGGAACTTTGCCATGTTATAACTCAATGACACAGGGAACGACGTCTCGAATTCCAGAAGGTCTGAGCAGAGTGTGGAGTAGTCCGAGGTCGGTTGCCACGGAGCTGTGATAGAGTCTTCAAAGCATCGCGATATGTAAAGCCTGACGGCTCCCCATAGACTACCAATCCTCACAGAATGAGACCAAATGTGAGGAAGAATCCGCTCGGTCTCAGGTTGGGTTTGCTGGGGAAATGGTGAACAGCTCACGGAAGTCTTCCATGTTTGAGCAGTCGAGTAGTTGGGGGAGTGGGCGTCCGTAGCAGACAAGGGAACGAGCACTGGTAGGCCGTAAGAAGCATCTATAAGATTGATGCTCCAAAATAGCCTTGAATAGTCTTCGGCACTTGTCGAGTTGGTCTGACCTTGATGCCCGTGAGTCAAGTACTGCAAAATGTTCTTTGCCAGCGTGGTATTAAGGCCGGCTAGGGGTACGTCACCAGCTGTCAAACTTTAGCGAACATCATTATCTTAGAGACAGCCACTTACAGAGGAGATTAAAAAAGGCCAGGAGGCAGAGAGCTTGAACACCCTGCAAGTCAATAGTCCCCTCTGCGACTTTGAGCATGACCAGTCTTCGGGTGGTGTTACCGTAAGAGACTGGACTCCTCAAGCCAGTATCGGAGAATCCGGACTCATCATAGGTCATGCTCAAGGCTAAGATGATACAAATGAGCTCCACGCTTGAGTCTGGAGTTGGTGGGGACTCTTTCTCAAACAACCATAGCGGCTGACGATGTATCCGTGTAAAGTAGATATCAATTGCGATTGTGATAGTCTCCCTTGATAATCTGATCCAAGCATCTTAGCTAGAGTCTAATGGAGTGGAAGTCAACTCACAACGATGTGGGGGCAGCATAGATTGACGATGGTGAAGATGCGAATGTGGTCGACCCATCAGCGGCCGAACATGGTGTAATATCTCCTGTCCCCAGAGGCCTACAATGCGTGAATTTAGCATCTTCCTGGTATCCGCTCGTGTCCCGCTCCATATACGATGCTAGTCTTGACATACTCTACCCTACTCATGATCCTATCGAGCTTTTCTTCAAGCTGGGTAAGGCGATTGGCCTGATGCCGTCAGCAGGAATTTAGTACGTAATAATAAGAGCAAACTATACCACTCTAGTCTCGGCTCCCGCTACAGCCTCCCCATTGTATTCTCCATTGGCGTAATAGCAAGCTTGGCCAAGTCGGGTGCAAGCTGAACATCTTGGCTTCTGGCCTGGACAGCGTATCTTCTTTCGCCTGCAATTGTCACAAGCTTGGGAGACGCGCCTGTAGTTGCGTGCCCTGCGGGTATTCATCATGATTTCTGGTTAGGCAGGTTGATTCACAAGTTTGGAGTGTGAAACCATATTCTTGAGGTTGAGGGGATGGCCGGAGATTCCGGTCATGTGACCGGGATGAACCCGTCTCCGTCCCGATCGGACATGCCAACGCCAGTGGATTGAGGCACAATGAGCCGCTGACTGGCTAAGATTTAACTATCGCCCTGCCTCTTTAATCCCGGCGATAAGAGAAAGTTGCGAATACCCTCGTCAGGTAGAGTTGCAATCCATGGCTCAAGTTCGTCCCGCAGGGTCCGAACACGACTGAGGCTATCCGAACCGGGGATCTTCGGAGGCGTTAAAAATATGACCCGAAGAGCCCAAGTAGGATATTTCAAAGAGACATTCAACTGGTCTATATCGGGGTCGGCCGTAATCAAGTCGCTGAATGTCACGAACGGTTCGGCGTCGACACGGGATCCCCGCCCGGGCCGAAGTGGGGACGGGGTGCTACAGGCCGGAACCCCGTATCGGAGATTTAGTGACAAGTGACGATCTTCTGGCTATCTAGGGCCGGGCTTCAGCTATAAGAAAGAACATATTCCAAACATACCATAACATCATATCCCAATGCTAACCCGGTGGATTAGTGTTCACACTCTCTGTAAACAAAATCTACCAGTCCTAGTGTCCGCGAATAAATTCATGAAGCTTTGTCAATGAATCTGTGGGGGGCACACCTGGTGAAACGGCACTTCGAATCGTCCGCTTGTCCCACATTGACAATTGCCCTCGTGAGCCACCACAACTCTGCTGCATGGCCTGTGAAGCCGGTAGGCGGCGATTTTTGCTGTGTTTCCCTAGAAGTTGCGGTATCCCATAGCAATTTCCACCTCGTTGTCGCTTAAAGAATGGTCCGCGCCGTGGAGTGCGCGAGCAACCTTGACTTGGAGGCCATAGCCGTCGATTGCAACGCTCATCAGGACTTAGTTCCGCGTCCTGACGCAAGATAAAGGGTGAAAGTACCGGCTATGCATAATAACAGTTCAGTTGCGCTGGGGTTGAATGGATGCTTGATCTCGAGACTTGGGTCAGTGTCGGCAAGAAAATACGCCGTGAGTTCTGACAAGGACTGCGACCGAGATGCCGCTGATGCTAGTCTCGCTACTAAGCCCTCGTACTCAGAGACTGTTTCGGCTTCGAAAAGATGCTCCTCGCATCTACATGAAAACAGGTGCAATCAGAAGCTAAGAACCTGTGGAACGAGCAAGGCTAGGTCGACTTACGGGTTGCCTGGTGGCGGCGCAAGTGGCTATTGGTCGAGTAGCCTTTGCTGCATGTTGCGCAATAGTGCTTCCGACCAGAACTACTACGCGCGGGAGGGTCACAGGACATGGCAGGGGGTTTGCGAAGAGGCTCGGCACATTGTGTGCACAAGAGGATGCGTGGTGGGTCGAGGTGAGGTGATTTGGAATGGGGGAAACAGAGAGAGGAGGGAGACCTGGACAAGACGTTCCTGTCATGGGGCTTCCTGGTCTTATCGGATACAAAAGTATGGGGTTGGGGCCTGAGCATATCTCAGCCAAAAACCCACCCTGCCCTGGGTCCATCGGCTCGTGTCAAGAGATGCGTCAAGGTATTTATTGAGGTGTATAACTTTTCTTTCCTTCTCATTCAATCAACTAGTCAGTCTGCCACTCACTCACTAAGGAACCCTTTCGCCACATCCCAACTTGAATACGGCAAGATGAGCGTATCCACCAACGGCGGCTGCTCTTGTGGCAATTTGAAATACTCATTTGACGGTGAACCCGTCGCTATCGTAAGTAACCTAGGAGTCATTGTCCATGAGGGATCCCCCAGCATTGGCCGCTAACGTTCGCTTCTTTTGATCTCTAGGCGACCTGTCACTGTACGGCATGCCGCCGCTCAACCAGCTCAGCCTTCTCGACATCTCTCCTCGTTCCCGTACCGGCTTTCCACCCACTGGCTGGAACTTCAAGCACCTACGCCCGTCAGGGTGATTCCGGCTCCGACGTGACCGACCACTTCTGCCCAACATGTGGCTCGCTGATCTACGTCATCAGCAAGAGCGCACCGGGACTGGTTTTCCTCAAGGCTGGATCCCTTGACGATCTGAGCTTGAATGACACCAAGTTTCGGCCTCGTGTCGAGATTTACTGCAAGAATAAGTATAGCTGGTTGTCTGCTGTTGAGGGCGCGGCGGCTTTTGATGGAGCTATGCCGGCTTAGACTGGTTGGGATTGAACGAAGCTGGATAGAGGGTATGGTAGCTAGATATGTGATTAGGTAGGTAGTTGAGGGTTGAACAATTACGCAGCAAAGGGCGAGGGCAAGAAAAACAATAACTTCCCGGGGACTCTAAATCCTGGAAGTCTTTTACCCCTAGAACTCTCTAGTCCCTCGAGCTCTTAAGTAGATAAAATATATAATTAAATAACACTTTAGGCCTTAAAATTATTTTATTAAGAAGTAATATTAAATTAAGGATAGGTATATCACGCCCTCAGTTGATGACACGCCGTCTCATGCTCGGGGCCCTGGTCGTGACCTTAACGCTCCTTGTTGTCGTTGTACCCATACTCGTGCTTGATCATGGCATCAATAATCTCGTTTCCCTCCGCGATGCTGGTTGGGTCCACTATCGGGCGTCTGTCAGCGATGCTTGAAGGGGAACTTGTTCTCTAAACTCACTTCCAAGGCCGTAGCTGTACTGAAAGGCGGGGCGATCTCCCCCCCAGTTATCCTTGATGACTCTGTACCGGGAGGGGGGTTTGCTACCAGAGCTGGCGGCACCTGAGCTCGTGGTGGCGGAGGTGGTGGTGCTTTGACTATTCGTCGATTGGTTGGTTTGTTGAGGAGGCATAATGGCGAAGGCGGCAGGTTGATAGAAGAAGACAATTAAGGACTTGAATGTCACGACATAGATGTTGAAGGGACAGCTTTATCAATCAACCAGGAGAATTGAGGGGACGGGAGCAGTGGGGAATGCTATCTGTGCACGTGCCTCCTCATCTCAACATGGTTCGGAACAACATTTTGCCGGTCTCGGTGATTGGCTGTTGTCGTTCAACGCCAC
Organism: Fusarium tuaranense; assembly: GCA_013363205.1. Classification (NCBI taxonomy): domain Eukaryota; kingdom Fungi; phylum Ascomycota; class Sordariomycetes; order Hypocreales; family Nectriaceae; genus Fusarium; species Fusarium tuaranense. The sequence goes on along the minus strand of JABEEN010000997.1, from coordinate 26,875 downwards.
AGGTGGGGCAGGCTTGGGCCTAAAGTGGAATGGTGATAGTTGCATGTCTACAACACCCCCAGAACGACAAATCCTAAATACTTTACCATAGTGAAGGATAGAGTGAGTTAGACGAGTGAGTAGAATAATAAAATAATACTTTTATAAGATTTAGCTCTACTTCTGAGTTATAGAGTTATGGGAATTTCGAGAATAGTAGGTTTATTAATAGATTACCCTATAACTAGGAGTGCAATTTCTAGCGTCAGCTATTTAACCAAAGGCATTAACTTCATCGAGGTAATTCTAGCAAAAAGGGTAAGAAAACCTCGAGCCGGTATGGTGTCTCTGGGCTAAGTGAGGCCCGATCACACACTGAGAGGTAGCTGACACGACACGACAGAAAAGATCACTCATCGATCAAGTGCTTTCTATTTAGCGCGATATCACCTAGATATGAGCGTACGTGGTTTATTTTCTACTCAACCTATTCTCTCGGTGTCTCCTAGCTGTACCCATTCTGCTGCCCATACTAATTTGTACGAATCTGCTATCCTACCCGTCTGAGTAATGCCGTTATCTCATGATTTAATAGCGTGCCTGTTGTGGAGTGCGGATGATCGGCCTATCAAACACTCATGGGCCCATCAGTACTGTCTGCGGTGCCCCCTTGGGGCGGACGGCGAAGCATGATGCTGCTGCTCTTGATCGTAGCTCTGCTCGTCAACTCGAGAATATTGGGGCGTGAAACCACCGTCCACATACTGCTCATAGTCCTGTGTTGCGTATGCAAGCACTGGCTGAGGGCGAAAACCACCAAATACCGGGAGGGGAGGGGGGTAATACCTGGACGTCTGTACGATCGAGTATCCGGCCGCAACGACGGGGGTAAAAGGAGGGGGATAGGATGGATAGGGCATCCCATATGACACATAGCTTGGAACGACAAAGGTGGGACGGGGTTGAGTAAATGCGGAGGTAGACTGCTGAGTTGTGAAGTAGGTTGAACGAGTCGCATGATAGGTGAAATGGCGATTAGGTTGAGGGATAGGACGATCTCGCAGGATCTCTTCGACGGGACTGTCATTGTTTCCACGGTCGCAAAAGGCCATTAGCGTTTCAGCAGCGTCTTGTTCATCGCCAGACTCTTCCTTCGGCTTGTCGACGTCGTTCTCGATGAACGACTCGTGTTCATCGTCGGCTTTCTGAACTTGGTCGTCGCCGCTCTCGAAAGTATCACCGCTCTCGCTATCATCTTCATCTTCACTGTCCTCGATGACGATCTGAAGGCGCGAGTTAGCTTTTCACAATTACTCATTTCCCAATTATAAACCGACATACCACCTCTTTGTTGACGACATCGTCCTTTGGTTCAGCAGGAACCCGGAGGCGCATCCATGAACGGCAACGGAGAAAAGATTTCAGACTGAAGGAGTTGGAACTCCAATTGGAGGGCCACTGTGGCTCATCGTCCGGAGAAAGACTCAAAGCAAAGTCTTTCTCAAGGTTGGCAGCGCGACGGAGATCCTTCTTGGTGATCAGGTCGGCAAAGGGCTGTGGTGGCCTCGCGCGGGCGTACCGCTGGACTTGCCGGGCACGACAGCGGAGAAAATCGGAAGGCATTTCGGCTGGAGTGCTGGGGTGAAGTTGTGAGTGTTGTTGGTAGGTCAAATGGTAACTTGGGTTTGAAGGATAAAGGATGGTGAGGGGGTTACAGAATGGGAACAAGATTGCCGGTTCACGAGGCCATTATGTAGTTCAGTCATCATCCATAATGTCAACCACTTCCACGAGCTCTGAAGCAAAACAGTTTATTGGAAGCAAAACCCACGGAAAGCCACACGCACATTCCTTTACCCGTCTTTAATCTGCAGTCTCCCCATCCTGACGGGTCTCTATGACGGAAAGCGACACTGGTGCGTGATAGAATACGGGAGGGTGAGGCGACACTTGAGTAGGCTTTCACTACTCCACCAAATCCAGTCAACAGCCTTGTAGATGGGAACCATAAATGCTGTAGAAGAGCATAATAGTGTCAATTGGCTAGAGCTACGCTATGTTAACTGACTAGTCACCGATGACTGAATGACATGCCAAACATCTACTCCTTTCCCGACAAAGCATGTGTGTTGTGCGACGGCCTACAGATGGGTAGATGTAGGACTTTTGAAACATGACAGAGAAGCTGGTCAGTCAATTAATCGCTCCGCTACTTAGTTCTAACTTGAATTAGTAATTCTTACCGAATGCATGTGAAGGAATGCGTAGTTATCCGCGAGGCTGTGCCCTGTCCTGGTGCCAAGGGTGCTGCAGTTACACAGGACCCGGCTGTGTCTTGATGACGTGTCGCTTTGACCATTTACTCTCAACAAAATCGGCGAGTGGAAGGGCTGATAGGAGAGTTAAAGGAGAAATAATCGAGAGGTCGAAATAGTCGTGGTAGAGGTTGGTGGGTGATGCAATGTCCAAGCAATCTGGCTTGTGCCGGTCCCGTCGGCAATAAGTGGTGGCTTGGCGTCAAGGGCCCTCTGACTTAGGCGTAGTGTGTTCATAAATCAGCGAGTGAGGCCCTGTAAATCAGTGCCTGGCTGCCCAATCACCCAACTACTGTAACACCCGACCTCAGCTTTTAACATGGATATCAATGCAACTAGTAAATTAGGTAGAATAGGTTAACGTACCGAGAAAATTGCTGGATGGTCTGGCCCATGATGAATACCATCTCGCTATTCAGTGATGTGTTGCCAGGATAATTGCCACGACTGTTTCTTAATCTGTCACCGTGGTGCTCTGGCATGGCCATCATGTGGCGGGGGTACAAACCGGAGATTCGGCGGGGGGCCGATGCCAATAACGAAGTGACTAATGAGCCTTGCCAGGTTTAACAGCGGGTTTGCAATCACTCGTTGGCTGTTACTTGGGACGCCGCCACACGAGTGTGGGTGGCCAGCAACGGGCGAAGAGGTAAGCCGCAGGTGAATGAGCATCAGGCGAATACAGCCCTCAATGCAGAGTACGTATCTATTCAATGATGCGACGCCGCTGGTCACTCAACTTCAGGGTCTTGATTGCTGCTTTTGAAAGAGCGAGCAACTGTTCGCGCTTCAAGGTCCCCTTTCAGCTCTTGGTTCCGTGATTTGCTGCCCCAGTTCCGCTGTCGGTTATTTCAACCCTCTCTGTGGCCGCTAATTACTGGCTGCATTTCGAGGCAGCCAAGCACTGCCCCTGCTCGTGGCGTTTGGCGAGGGCAGAATATACAGCCACTTCACAGCTGCTTTGCTCAATCACAAAGCGATGGGTGAGAGCCTGATGGGATATTGAGCCAATAACATTAGATGCCAAGGTATTCAATAACACATAATTATGCAGTTATCTCGGTTTGCCTGTTCAAAACCAGGCTGCGAGAAAATGATCCAATTTCGACCTTTTTCTCTCATTTTGGAAAGCAATCAGCGTGATGTTTAACCCAAACATCTACTTCCCACCGGCGGTGCTGTTCCTCTTTATACGGGGAGTTGCAGCTGCCGAAGGCTCAACTGAGTTTACATTGAACCTCTTTACTGATATCGCTCCGTGAGTTAATAGTTCTTCTATTAGACACGTATTAATCTCTTGCTGTAGTATTCTTGCACTGTTTGGGGAGCAGTTTGCTCAACAGTATCTCAGTCAAAGTTTCACTTGGCTCGATCACTTGATCTTCGCCTGCGTTCCGCTGGGTATCATCACAGCGCTTTCAGGCGCAATTCGCACACGCGGCCCCAGACTCGCTCGGTCATTTATTGGCCGTGCCCGGGAGAACCTAGCAACCGTCGAGATTGGCCTCATGTCTTCAGTATCCCATGAGGTATGCGAGATGTTCAACGGGAGTGGCATCATTCGAACAATGGGGCGCTCCACGCTTGCGCAGATCATGATCTTTCCGGACGAATATGATGCCGCCCAGAGTGGCTCATCCGATGATCCGTCGTGCGGTATTCACACCCTCCAGACCGCACTCCAGTCCAAGACAAGAGGAGAACCCCTCATGGTTTGCTCTAGTGAGTTTGCGTTGGTTTGCTTCACATTGTCAAGTGGGGAGCTGACAGGTGTGTTCTCAGAGTATCAAGGAAAAACCAATCAACGACTTCGGAAACTGTTGGACCCAAATGATTTGGAACTCAAGTATCCGTACGAGCAAATGGAAGAGCGGTTCGACTTCAAATGCCCACCAAACCTTCAGCTGAACCTTTCTACCGGGCAGTCTTCCCGCTCAAGGAAAGCTGCCGAGCTATTGTCTGCTTCCATCACGGCCGTTGCTCTCCAATTCTCACTGCTTGTCATCGCCGCGGTCGTGGTTTACCACAGCCGCACTAGCAGGAACGTTGGGTATAAGAACAACCTCTACGGGTTTCCTTGCTACGCTGCTGGTTCCGCCCTTCTTTGTGCTGGAATGGCCATCTGCTCTGCTGCGATTGAGAGCAGTACTGACGAGTTTGTCTGGACGCACTCGATCAAAGTGCACTGGGCAGAGGTTGAAGAACTGTGGCGACCATATCACAACCCTTACATTATGTGGATCCAACAAACTCAAAGCGTTGGTGATCAGACTTTCGATTCTTATGCCATTCTTGGAGGATCAAAACCTTATGTCCTAACATCTTCCCGTAGCAAGGACCTCTGGACTGGCAAGGCTTACCACAAGGAGGCTGGAAATGTGAAGCAAAGCAGGACGAGATGGTGGGAGGTTGTTACAATGGTGGGGGTACTCTTTGGCTCTCTGGGATTCATCGTTCAATTCATCGGCCTCCGAGGACTTCCATGGCCCGTGGCCGTATCCCAGCTACTGGCTATTCTCATCATGGCTCTTGTCAGAGCTCTAATCCGGCGTGGAGTTGGGTTAATTCCCTTGGCTCGCGCAACACCAGCAGGCTACGAGCTTGACTTCCTTGCAAGCGAGATCGTCTTCCAACCTAAATTTCGCAAGTTCCGGAATCACGATCCATCCAATAATGACTGGAGAGAAAGGAAATTCAGCGACATATGCCAATGGAAAGTCATGACACCCAACAAGGACCGACGATTGACAGCGTGCACAAAATGTAACTCGGAAAATCAAGGAAAAAGGACAGGATCAGAGAAGGATTCGTGCGCACAAGGGCCCCGGACCGGTTCCAATCAACAGCTCGTCAATGTCCGCGAAAGACTGGGGGACTTGTGCAAATGGAAAACAGGCGTGTCTGAGACGGCAGTTGGGTTGGCGCAGTTGATCGAGCACTTCATGACCATCTTCTCCGAGAAGAAAAAGCCAAGGTTCCCCGATAAGATCCCATGGGCTATCAAGACAAGCACCCTTCGTAATAATGGAAATGATGAGGGAGAGGAGACAACGGTTCAAATTGAAAGAAGGAACGAAGAATGGGTCACTGAGCCGGGAAAGATCGAGGCGATACTGTCACTTTGGATGGCAAGCATCAAGGTGCGACTACTCGACAGCAGGGAGAAACGTGATTCAATTGACAACCGCTTGGATACCAGGGTTGGGGATTGGAGACGATCCAGCAACACTAAAGTTAGGTTTGATAGGATTGTCGGTGATAGTCAGAGCATGAGAGACCCCAATTCATCCATGAAGGACATCGCGTGGTGGGTTGGGGATGATGTCATCTCGACATACGACAAGGATGGTCGAAAAGAGGAACCAAATTTCTCCATAGGGTTCGATACACCCTGGAACGGTTAGATCCTGGGCCATGATCAGTATAACCCATCGTCGCTAACAGATAACCTATTAGGGCGCCAACAACATCCTGATTCAAGTCTCAGGTTGATTCACTCATCAACTGCCACCCTACCATCAATCATGGCGCAACATCTCTTCACAAGTTTCATCTGGGCCATATCAGAATACCTACCGAAAAATTCCCTACACCAGGGAGAAGACGACGTATATGATTTTGTCCAAGTCGGCCCAGGCATTACCTTTAATCCGGGCAACATGGCCGGTACGCGGGGAAAGGTCGATCTCAGCCATTCCCTCCTTGCGAGCGTCGTGAAGGAAGGGGAATCGATAGGCCTTGGGACAAAAACCGACATTCTCTTATGCATGGTCCCGGCACTGAGCTTCAGGGATTTGCTCCCAAATGATGTCATCATTAGACTGATGCCACCAGTCCGAGAGGGAATTCAACAATATGGGTGGCTGAAAATGACCGAGCTATACGATCGGTTGTTGGCGGTGTGCATTCATCATGAGGGAGGACATTTTGCGATGGCGGCATTAGTGGAAACCATCGAGTTCGCATTCCTCGCCTCACCGAGCCACGATTTGGGGAAAAGTTTTGAAGCACTTCTCCGTGAGATTACTGGAAGGTTCCCGGAAACGCTCAAGCAACTAGCCCCGGGATATCATCTCCAAAATCGAAGCCACGAGCTCTACGAGCTCTTCAAGCGTTGCGGGATTCGCGGCACTCCTCTGAAAGCTATGTTACTAGATCAGAGTACCGTTGGGAAGCAGGAATTTGCTACTTTTCGTAAAGCATGTGGGTGGACTAGGACGCACGAAATAGTTGTCGACAACAGTATTGGCCCTTGGACATGGACGCTTGGTAAGCTCTACCTGGCTAGACATGCTATAAGCATGAGGCAACGCTCTTGGACTGACCCGCCTTAGGTGACGAAATATTCAAACCTGACATTTTCGGATGGACACCATTGCACTATATCGGGGCCACCGCCGCCCAAGACCGCCCTGAGCTCATATACCAGCTTGGTGAAATTATCCGGGCTGGAAGAGCTTTCTCATGTCTGGACAAATCCAAGCGGAGCCCCTTTCATACTGCGGCTTATTCTGGTCATACAAGGTTTCTTGAAGTATGCATCGAGATTGTCGATACGGACGCCCTTCAAGCTACACTGCTGAGAGGCGGATTGGACGGCAAGACACCGCTGCATCTAGCCGTGGAAGGGCAGCATCAGGACTGTGTTGAGCTGCTACTCGAGCATTTGGCGCCTGGTCAAGGCGATATCCGGGGGCGAACCCCTATGCATCTCGCAGCCATTGGGCGGAGCCATGTGATCGGCAAGATGTTGTTGGCTCACTTTTCTGAGCCTTTGCAAGCTGACGAACTCGGGAATACCCCATTGACTTACCTTCTGAGGAATGAGAACGATTGCAAGGTAGACCAGGGTCGTCTCGACTTTGCTAAAGAACTCATGGCAACATGGACGGTCGACAAGAGGGATGATGGCAGCGGAAACTCACTCCTTCACTATGCGGCTGCGCTTTGCCACGACACGATCGAATCTCTTGTACAAGAGCTTGGAAATATTGATATTCCAAACAGGCAAGGTCAGACGCCGCTACATCTAGCTCTTCACGAGGGAAGAGCAGCAGCTGCGCGGAAGCTGATCAGTCTGGGGGCCCAGGTCGAAAGGGTTGATGGCAGAGGCCGGAGTGCCTTGCATTACGCAGTAGACTGCCAAGTTGCCGAACTTGATATTGTATCCTCCATTCTGAAAGCCAAAAGGGATGCCATCAACATGACGGAAAAATCTGAAAGGACCCCCTTGCACACAGCGGCTGCGGCGGGCAACGCCTCGGCTGTGATGCTTCTAGTCTCCGAAGGTGCTGAGCTCAACGCTCGTGACAAGCGTGGAGATACGCCGTTGAGGCTAGCGTTGAGGAATAATCGGATAGAGACGACTGACAGATTGCTTTCCTATGACGGAGGACTCGACATCTGCAAACCGACTGACCGACATGGCGGCTTCGAGCATATTGACTTTGCTGTTAGACGTTGTAACACGGAATGTCTTGAAACTGTGCTTCTGCATGCAGCAACGAGCACTCCGATGCGGATACATGGCTTGAAAGCCATGGTTACGGACCGGAAGTGGGAACTCAAGGATACCAATGTGTTCCATCGTGTCTTTGAAACCATTCCAGACATGCAGCTGTCAATCCTAGACCTCGACCTTCTCATTCGGATGGCCCCCGCAGCGAATGTCAGCGAAGCTATGCATCAAGCGTGGATGTCCAGACGCTACGATTTGGAAGCGTTGAAAGAAGACCCATGGGCACTGCATTATCTTGCTCAGCATGGCGATATAGTCACTCTCTCGCAGCTACTGGAAGCAGGGGCAGATGCTTCGCTCCTGGACAAGGATAACTGGATGCCATCGGATGTAGCTTATAGCTACGATCAGAACATGGCGGGTCACCTTTTGAAAGAACAGGTGGCAAAGACCACGGTTGGAGAACAAGACAGGCGGTCTCACCCTGTCCCATCGAGTCTCCGTGATATATACCAGGACCCTGACATCACTATCAAAGACTCCCGTGAGGGGTTGGAAATCTCGGTCACTCCTACAAACCCGGGGCTTCCGTCTACTGTTTTCCGCACTCAAGAATGCATACCCCATAATGTCAGACACTTTTACTTTGAGGCTTGGACGAGGATCAAGAATGAAAGAGGGTGCGTATTCGTATCGAAGTTTCTACAGATCTAATGAGGTTCCCAACGATCTTGATTTTTGCATTTACTAATAGGCGTAGTAAACTCTACATCGGATTCTGCGGCAATGACCTACCACGCGATAAATTACCCGGACAGCATCCAGGCTCCTGGTCCTACGAGATTTCGAATGCGACCTTGACCGCGTGGGGACTGGGGAAGGAGGGCGCCAGTAGCCAGACCATCGGGTCTGGGGGACAACATCTCCAGGTGGGATGCGGACTCAACATGCTCACGGGTGAAGGCTTCGTAACCCTGAACGGGAAACGACTGAGCTCAAGTAAACACTACGCCTGGTTAGGTACCTATTACTAAACTAATTTCCTTTTAGAAACCGTATTCGACGAGCACAGGTTATCTAAGGGCAAGATTTATCCTTGTGTGGCCTTTTCCACTGGCCAACTGAGAGGCTACTTGAAGGCCCGTATAAATTTCACGGCGTCTGCATCTCTGTATGTGAGATCGTGAGAGCGCAATCTTCAAATTAAGCCATGATTTGTTAGTTTCATGCGAAATGGTTCAATTCATCCTTCCTGGCGCTTCCTTCTGTCCACCTACTATGAGTGTAGTTAACCTCGGGTCTTCTCGTTCACTTCTTACTATACCATCATGTCTCCTGTGCCCCAGTCCACAGCCATTCACCGTGTGCTGCCTGTTGTTGATGACAGTGCTATTTTGTCCATAGCTCAGCCAATGAATGAGCTGGCGGAATCAGATGACCGTGAGCTATTCTGCCTCGTTGCCTGTAACTAGTGCGCCCCACTCCATCACGTCCTGACTTGAAGGATTACATTGCGTGAATAGATCGCCACCTGCTTGACCGTGTGGCCGTTAAGATAAAGAGTAACAAGTCTCCTCTATGCAAAGAAGGCCTAAAGCTTGGAATCTCAATATGTCGACCGTCACTTCTCACCTGCCCTTTGCCTCGGCCGTCTCTGAAGCTGAAGGTACCGACATCGAGGACACTTACCTCTCCCTCGACAGTCGACAGATACGACTTTTAACGCTCGAACCTGGGAAGTACGGTGATGACATCGTGGGCTAGCTTGAAATAGTCGACCTTAAGGACGAGCCCATCTTTGAAGCTCTGTCCTACTGTTGGGGAGACAAGGCTGATGTCTGCGAGATTACTGTCGATGGCCACATTGTTTGCGTTACGAGAAACTTGTACAGGGCTCTTCAGCGGCTGAGATACGAGATCGTTCCTCGTCGAATCTGGGCTGATGCGATCTGCATCAATCAAGCAGATGATGCCGAAAAGGCACACCAGGTTAATATGATGAGGGATATCTTTACCAGAGCTTCCATGACCACGCTATTTATCGGCGATTACGAAGGCGATGCGACAACTCCCACACCATTTAGCACCGATGTTGAGCCTGGAAGTCAAGCCGGAGTTGAGAATGCCATTGCCCTCATCCGCAAGTTGGCCGATGATCATCATGTCTTCTACCTCGACTTCAAAACCGATACCGACTCTCTGCCAGACAAGTCATTCCAAGTCTGGTACAAGGCGACCGAATGCATACGCTCCCTTGTTACTCAACCTTGGTGGTCCCGAGTGTGGACCGTCCAAGAAGCCATCCTCCCATCCGATCCGACCGTGCAATACGGAGCTATCAAGTTGAGTTGGATGGTCTTCAGCCAGGCTGTGAGTAACCTGGCGATGCACTTTCATAGAAGATGCTGCAGGGTGAAGGTTCGAAACGACTTGTCTGAGGAGCCGCCCATTGTCACTTTTTACAACAAGGCTGCGGCTGTTGATCGACGAAGATATCATCAACTGCCACTGAATATGCTCTTGGGCAGATTCCCTGACCGCAAAGCGACTGACCCCAGGGATATGATTTATGGGGTCCTTGGACTGGCGCATGATGATGCTGTCGCAGCGGGCATCGAGGCTGATTACACTATCGAGACGGTACAGTTGTACGCCCAGACAGCTCGCAAACTGATACAGCTACACGGCGATCTCCGGCCGTTTATGCAAGTCTATCATTTTCATGGAGATCGTCTACCTGGACTACCATCATGGACCCCGGATTACTCTCTCGGTGGAGATTGGGAGTACTACTCGGTCGCTTTATTGTACGTTCAAGACTTTTGGAAACCTGTCGACATGGCAACATTCAAGCCGCCCGTTGGTGATAATCCTTTGGAGCTAGACGTGTCTGGAATCCTCTTTGACGACATCATGGCTGTCGGCGATACAGTGACACCTTGTCCGAACGGGCAGGTTGTGGATGTGTTTGACAAATGGATTGAGCAAGTTCGATCTCTCGGATACTGGAATACACAGTACCCTACTGGAGAGGGCGCATACGAGGACAACATGTGGATAATACTCTGTCGGGGTCTGATCTGGCTCGGCTCACATGACTACCGAATGGCAACTCATCAAGACAGACAACTCGTGGAAGACGAGATTCCTACGATTCCAAACGGAAGGCCAGTCAACATTGATCTACAGCTGTTGTATTATCAGCGGTTCTTTATTACACGCAAGGGTTATATGGGCTTGGCATCACCAGACATTCAAGTCGGAGACACGGTTTATGTCTTGGTCGGTGGCAATACGCCTTTTATTATGAGAAAGACTGGACGGACCAACTGTTTCTCTCTCCTTTCCGCGGCCTTTGTCCATGGAATCATGCAGGGTGGTCTACTACACAAAAAGGAAGAGCTGGAATCATTTACACTTGTCTAGTCTCTTTGGCCATACATAGTCCGTCAAATAATATAGAATACCCAAACTTGAGTGGTATCTAATACGCGAAATATCGCTGCAGGCAGGTTGAGTACATCTTTTATGACCACGCTTTAGCGACCGAGATACTCTTCAATTCGGATCCTAACACGTATTGATAACCCTCCTAAGTTCTTTGGCTCCTCTTATGTTCCCCTTAAAACTCCCACTGCTTCATCAGAGTGTTCTCTTCAATCTCCTTGGCAAAGTTGACAAGATGCGTCGAGTGACACCAAGGCTTGATTTCCTCCTCCTTTCGAATAGTGCCAGGGAAGAAAGTACACCACTTCAGCCTTGGATGGGCGTCATTTATCTCAGCACGGGTAGTCTCATGGAGCATCTTGCCAAAGTCCTTGACATGAGGATGATATCCCGTGTTATCGTAGGTGGTTGCCAGCTGGATGAGTTGCCCAAAATAAGTGATTGTTCCGTCCACTCCCATGTCTTCGTGACGGATGATGGCCTCGGAGGTTGCCTCCGCTTGATCTTTGGTGGCTCCAATGTCCTTCAAGATATGGAGAGCTTTGATACCACCACAAATGTCAAAAGACATGCGAGTGGCGGTGAGATTCTCTTCGGCTGTGCCAATGTCATGCAAAAGGCACGTCAAGGCCCAGCTCGATGGGTTCACGACAGCATATCGCTCAGGGAACTGCTGCTTCATAATAGCCATACATGTAGCTAATATTAGTCATGTAAAGACGAGACTGAGTGTTGGACGTGTACCGATGTAGTAAACTCGCATCGAGTGGTTGAACGTCTCAGGATGAAGTCGAGCCCTGATATAGTCGACCACCTTGGCAACGATCGGATCATGAGATGGAAACTTGATGTCCTTGAGAGACAAGGGACCAGGTTCATTGATATAAGGTTTGTCGCCGAAAATAGCTCCCGCATCAGCAGGGGTGCTAGTCCAGCCGTTAGCACCAACTTCGTCCTAAGACATTGTGATAACCAAGATTTAGGATTAATGGCCTCCATTGATGTGTTAAAGGAAAGAGAATGGGTGTAAGATGAAAAAGGGTTAGAGATGTACTTATAGCAGAAGAAAAGATCAGTCAAATCTCCACGTGGTAGCCAGCATATCAGCAAGTCCTGACGTAATGCACCACACGTCCACAACACTGATAGCCAATCCAATCGAGAGAGGATCTCCAAATGCTCAACATGATTGACCATTTACCGAACTCAACCAGCCGGCGGGGAATCGCCGCCGGCTTAATGTGTCAATTTCCAAGTTAAAGAATGCCTCTTCTCTAATAATTAAGACCGAGAATAGCCCGGGAGAAGATTTGTCATCGAAAGAAACTTTGAAGCCAATGTTATGGCTTGCGCCTTACGCTGCGCCCTAGTGTTAAGAACGTGTAAGTATGTGGTAACAAGAAGATTCTGCAGGCCGTAACCGAGGATAGGAGACGGAATTGATATCAGCATCGGAGATCAATAAAAGCTTATGCATTATCGTTCTATTGATTGGTACTAACTAGTTCTAGGAACCAGAGATAAGCAGATACTTGACATGCTGAATTGACCGGCTCATCGGTATTGTCTGCCTCAACAGAGGCCAAGAAAACGAACTAAGAAAACCATAAAAGAGACCGAATTCGAGCACAAGTTCATGGGAGGTCAATCCCCACTATGATGATCAGGATGTCGGATATATAGAGCGGGTATGAGGAAGCATTTCATAACAACACTCTCGGTAGCAACGCTTTTTATTCAACGATTAACTCACTTGAGATTTTCTACTAAGGAATGAAACCCAACGAAATCAAAATGAATTCAGGATATCCAAAAGGTGTCCGTGCTGTTGAGAAAAGCTCGATGGCTGCTGTGGTAGTCGGCGCCGCCGGGCCTCTTGCTGTCTCGACCTGACAGGGGAGCCACAGGACATCACTTTAGCCGCCCAGAAGAGCTTACGAGTACTTCTTGTACCAATGAATCCAATGTGAACAAATGGGTAATCTCGTGATGTGCTCATCAAGATGCTACTCTGCTCAGTTGATGTAACCTTCACGGTGACCCGAGCTCGATCAGGTGGCCAAGCCGGCCGAAAGGAAGAGCAACTGAATCAAGTATAGTGTCCAATTACCTTCCGTAAAATAAAGTTCATATACCATGTTGAAGAGTATTGTCTAGAATTGGAAAACTCTACGGAGGACGAGGAAAGTGGCCGAAGAAGGCAACTGCCAAGTTCATGATGAGGCATCTCGGATGGTGATGGATAACACATGTAAGATGATGAGAGATTCTAGCCTAAATGCTTACCCCACACTCGATGAGTTACATCAGATCAAACTGGAATTGAAAGAGGCACCTCGAACTGTCGGTACTTCGATGGCTCGGCTGTTGGCCACGAGCTCACGACCACCTAAATGGATTGAGGCGGATGCCACTCTACCCTGCAGCTTCGATGCTTCTATTTATCCGGAAGTAGCTTGTGGCCATGGTTACATCCTGAAAAAACATGGCGGTTAAGCCAATCGAAAAGCTGCGGTGTATGCCTGTGATCACCCTCGTGGCGCCGTTCGAAGCCTTGCATGGTCCACTTGAGAAGCTACCACCTTGTAAACACGCCAACCGTTTCCTCAATGACTTGAGAGATGTAAATTGCGTGATAATTAGGGCTTCCAGTGTAACAAAAAGAAATATTCAGTGTTGAAACATCTTAGCTCATAAACCCGAGATCCTCCGATAGGGGTGTTTCATGACGCGCTTTGTCCCCATCTATTCTTCAGAATGTTTCTCCGACTGCAACTTGAAAATTCTTAATCTTGCATCTATGTATACGTGTCCAAGGTCAGGAACATGTATCAACTTGATGGATCAGGATTCCAAGGAGGTTATTCCCGTGTTATTGTTGGCTGCACTTATTTCCCCGTCCAAACATCTCCAGAGCCTCAAGATACCCCACGAATGAGCATCAAACAAGCATTTAAACATGCTACAGCACCCACAGAAGCCTCCTGAAGAATTTCCTTCAGTGGATACATTTTACCAATTCAGTTTCAAAATGAATGGCTGAATGCAACCCTAACAAGCGCCGTGAATCCTCCCGTGTGGAGAAGCCGCGTTTCATACAAATAAAGCCAAGATCTCGTCAACGAAATCTCACGGGAAATCGGGTCATCGTCCCGTTTCCTGGGGCCACGGGATCTGTTCGAAACGTGGGCATATGACTTGAGGCTCGGAAGATTAACCCGTAGTCCGCGAAGAACATGCATCTCATTGGTTGTTGGGAGTATAGCCTGAAGGTAATCGACCACGCCACCGCTGTACATGAAACCTTCCATTGCCTCGGAATAAGACGTGCTCCTATAGGATGGTACTTGGTAAGTGGGATTCACAGAGACCATGGGCTCTGTTGGGTAATTCGGATCTTCACTCTCCTTGCCAAGTCCCCAAACTTGGTCCCACGTTTAGAAATTTTACGTATACTCCGTTACAAATTTGGTTAGTGCTTTTATAGTCAGGGCCTTGGCTATAGAGGCTCAGTTATGCATATCGAAGTTCCTTGTATAGTAGGGGGCTTCAGATTCTTCAACAACAGATATAAGAAGGGATTCTCTTCCTTCATTTATGATTCTTCAGCTCAAAGCAACCAACAGAACTCGATTCAGCCCAAGTCTCCTTCAAAATGCATCACGCCAGCCTTTCCCTCGGTCTTCTCACTGGCCTCCTCGCCGGAGCTGCCAACGCCCACGGCCACGTCAAGTCCATCATTGTTGCTGGTGGCCAAACCTACACTGGCGGTCTTCCCTGGAACGCTCCTGCCGACGCTGTGGGATGGTCAGCCGGTAACCAAGATAACGGTTTCGTGGCCCCCGATGCTTTTGCAACCGCCGATATCATCTGCCACAAGGACGGCAAGCCCGCTTCCAACGCCGCCACTGTTGCCGCTGGAGACACTCTCACATTGGTGTGGGACACCTGGCCAGAATCTCACAAGGGTCCTGTCATTGAGTATCTTGCTCCCGTCTCTGGAGACTTCGCCAGCATCAACAAGGCCAGCCTCCAGTGGACCAAGATCTCCGAGAAGGGTCTCATCTCCGGTTCCAGCCCCGGAACCTGGGCTGCTGACCAGCTCATCTCCAACGGGTTCTCTTGGACCGTCACAATCCCCAGGAATCTGAAGCCCGGCAACTACGTTCTCCGCCACGAGATCATTGCCCTTCACTCCGCCGGCCAGACCAACGGAGCTCAGGCTTACCCTCAGTGCATCAACCTCAAGGTCACCGGCAGCGGCTCCGGTTCCCTTACAAGCGCGGGCGCGTTCACCACCTTCTACACCCCCCAGGACCCCGGTATCCTGTTCAACCTCTACCAGTCCTTCAGCAGCTACCCCATCCCCGGCCCTGCCGTCTCGACCCCTTAAGAAGAATCAACTCTGGTGTACCATCACACATCTTTTCAAGTTGAATGCGCTGGAATCGTGGACTTGAAGGAGCTGTTTGAGCTCAGCTGGTCTTTTTCTTCTTCTCTCGTCACTAGTTGAATCATTTCAAAGGTGTGGTAACGGCCAAGTGCTGTGCCTGCCTGTAAATATTTTGATGTACTCTCAGAATGTCGTGCGAGCAGGATGGATATGCAAATTTGGTTGCAGTCTACGGCATAACGGGCATTGTCGCCTCGCAACGCTATGTATATAAGAATGAACAACGTTAAACCCGTCTGATAATGTGCAAAGTGACTTGGCTCGGGTTTCTGAAGCCGCACAGTAAGATTCCTGGCAGCTGGGTGAAGCTGTCCCACCCAGACAAAGCCCTGTTTTCTACAGTAGATGGAGGGACCTGTTGCAAGTTTGCCTAAAGAACAGCGTTATGTCAAGTGGAACCATTCCGATTTTATACAGCACCAATCAGTAGTTTAAAGTTAGTTTAGGTGTTTAGTCTAACATCTGGCAAGGGTCGGATTGGCAGTGGTGCTATATTATCAACCTTGTCATTTATAGGTTTGAAGGTCGACTATTGCTATTCTGTAGATTTATTGCCAAGAGAGTGAGCGAAGCTCATCAAGTACTTGGTCGGACAGCTACATTTGTTACCACTGTCAGTAATTTCATCACATTCCCGGCCTCTTTGGGGCAGCTCTCCGTCGGAACTTGACGTGCAGGCATCGAACGTTTTTCCGAGCAAGGACGATCTTATCTGTCGCTTATCCCTGCTTCAACTATGATAAAAAAACATATTTCTAACACATCATACCATTATATCCCAAAGCTAATATAGTGGCCTTTTTTAGCCTTTCTGCCACCTGCGGCTATAGGTAGTTAAAGACTCATACCTATCTATATAAGGGGTATTTAACTGCTCTAAACTCTGTACGAAAGTTAGGGTTAGTTAATAGGAGTTATACGGTAGTTTAGGCAGCTTAGGTATAGAATTTTCGCGAGTTACCAAATACTTGGCGTATATATCAACTTTAAACACGATGCCGAGCGAGGACAACGTTGTGAAATTGATGGCACTTCTAAACAGAAGCTATCGGGGATAATGAGAGAGGAAAAGGTTATTGACACATGCCAACATTGAAATCTAATGCTGAAAAACAGCACAACCAACCTAGAACTCAGAGAGCCATGGGTGATCTGAAACAGACGAAAGAGGGAAGCATTTAAAGATAACTAGTAACCGCTTCCTACTACAGATCTAGAACGTTATGTTATTTTTAGATAGGGAAACTAGAAAGTTGGATAGAAAAATTTAGTCTAAAATGTTGGATCGGGAGTTGTTAGCCTCATAATCTTGTGACATGGCATCTGGTCTTTAGGAGGGCCACCCTACACCAAACGACTACTAGCCGCCTGCTAACTTTCACTACCCGCAATCAGATCAAATCAGAAGTTCTGCATTTAGCAGCTAAGATTATGTGCCTAATATAATGTTGGGTGCTTTTGCGGCAGAATGAAGACAACCAGGCGGGACTATTGCGTGCCCTGATGATCTCCAGACTTCTCTGGACTACCTCAGCTAAAAAGACAGGTGTGACTTTGGGTCAGAGATGCTTGAAATTTTCCTGATCTTCATAGTGAACTATCAAGAAGCACACTACTAAGAATGATGAAAATATGTTACAGCCGTTGAAACTCATCCTCATTATCATTACATACACTATCTATACATGCGTTACCGCCCAAACCTCTTCTTTATGCGTGAAATCGCTGGCGTCAAATACATTCCCTTTAGTCTATCCCTCAAGTGGTGATTAAATCCATACGTCAACGCATTCGCCAGCCCAATGTACTGCGTTGAGATCTGCAGAGCAGCTATCGTGGTTTTGTTTGTTGGATTCCCCGAAGCCTCGATGAGGCGGTTGATGAGACCTGGCATCCATAGGAGGACATACATAAAAGGATATGCGTTGAGAAGCATCATCCTCTTGATCTCTAGTTCGACTTCGTGGGTGTCTCGTCGAATAGGGAACTCGCTTGCGTTGGTTTGCAGTGTGACACCTTGGCCGTGTCCTTGGCCGTGTCTCTCAACTGGAGATGCGTCATCATACCTGACGTGGGCGGTTTCTGGAGCTGGCAGCCCCAATTCCTTTCTGGTTGCAGCTGACATATGGCGTGTCGACCTTCTCCGTGGTCTAGTAGCGCCGGAGCCTGACCCTTCTGCCACCTCCAGATCCAAGTCGACTAGTTCTTCTTTGTTGCTGCTTCGTATCTTGTCGTCATCATCTCGTTGCGAATTTGTCGATCTCGACCCATCGCCAAAGGTGCTGAGCTCAACTTCTTCATCCTTCATGACCTGGAATCCTCCCTTCCTCCCACATTTGGACCAGAATGAGCCAGCTGTTCCAGAAGAAGGCGTGTCATATGATGATGACCTTTGCCCCACTGGCTTCGATCCCAGATGCCGTCGTAAGTAAGCCCAGATGTAGATGTAGATGGCAATGGTAGAAAATATGACCAGGAATCGCCAACCATGACCCATGCCATAGCGAAGATCAGATCGACCAGCAGAGATCCAACACCAATTGCCGCCCACTGGTACCATCTCACCAAGAAATGTTGGAGTGAGGCTGGTGATGAGTGGAATAGTCCAGACAGAGAGACAGGTCAGGATCCATCCTTTGGTAGAGACGCCTGGCATGTACACAAAACGTGTTACCGTAAGAAGGGTAATGACGGCGATGGCGAGAATTGAAAAGTCGGCTGCCTGCACTGAGAACTGGCCCACCATGCCGTTGACGACGCATGGTGTGCCGGGTTGTAGTTCACCAGTCTTGAGAAAGATGATGCCCGACACGGAGTTGTTCAAGGTGTTGATGAACTCTAAAATGCCATGTAAGCAATGGGTCGAAGTGTAATGCGACTGCAATAGGAGAGAAGAGCGTACCTGCTACCACCAAGTTCAACACGAGAACATGCCGAAAGCTCCGCAAATGCCGACGATATATAATGAACGAAATCAGAACAAAAGTCGTCGCCAAGCACGAAAGAGCGCTGCCCGCCAAGGTGAGGGAGGAAATCACCCGATCGACGTCGACAGCCATCTCGAACCCATCTGCGTCGTATTTCTGCAGCATCGACGGTGACAGCGACAGAATCCCAGAAAAGACAAAATTCGAGAAGAAGTGCCACCTTTAACAGTGCGTCTCGGGTCTTCGTCATCCGAGACGTCGTCTCAGGGGTTGAGCAAGGCAGGGGAGCCTTACCGAGCCCCCGGAAGGAATACGGGGTGACCGTTGTCAATTGAAGGGGTCATGGAAGATGGGATGAAGAGTGAACTCGTGGGGGAGTTGCGAGGGCAGAGATGAAGAAGCCATTGCCATTGGTTCTTGGTCTCGGAAATGGCGGATAGCTGAGGTCGAATTATTCCGTCTACAATGATAGATAAGTCCATCCTATCAAGCAAGACATGACAATTCCTAGACTTTTCTAGAACCGACATCGAAAGCGCGTAAAATTTAGAGTTTATTCCACCGTTTGAAGTCCCCAACAAGCGAGTTTGAGAAAAGCCACTACCGCAACCAGGGGGCTCCGCATCAAATAACACTTCGGTAATCACAAGCCGGGGTAAGACACGGCATATAACCAATCTCAGATACACGCCCGAGGGTGCTAGCCAGTTCGGGTCCGGTGGCAAGGCTGATCCCGGGTTTGGTGACGGATACGGAGATGTTGTCGTCGCCCTACGACGGTCTTCTCCGCTACGTTGGTTGTAGGGCTTGGAAATGGGAGGGGGCATGTTGGGTATTGATGTCGTGGATTGTTGACCAAAGGGCTGGTAGTTTGACGCCTTGTGGAGTCGGTTACGGGATGTGGGATGGATTTCCCAGGGCTGAAGATCCTGAGAGGACGGAATAATGGTGATTTGGGGCTTGATTCGTCCGCTTGGGCTGATTAGCAATGTCTGAAGCTATTTCGGAACAGTTAATAAGCACAACGGTGAGCAGCTACATAACCAACAGTCTTGTCGCTTATCCTGCAATAGAGGCCAACAGAATCCTATTGGTCTTCCCGTATCTTGTTACTCTGGTCTAGAAACCATTCTGCTTGGCATTTAAGATGTGCTCTAGGCCTTGCGGAGAGCGCAGCACGTCATATTGACTCCCTAATATGGTGTTCCTATCAATCGTCGATTTGATTTGCTGTTGGCACCTCCTATCTCATTTCCTGGTAATTAGAACGGCTCCTGGACATAGACGTCGTGGGTTTCTTCCTCCACCAACTTGCGAATTGTAGGCGCGCCCAGGGTGTTGTCTGGAGAAAAGCCCCCACCCCCACCTCTACACCGTCAAATTCACCGTCAAATTCACCGTCAAAATTTGGTCAAGACAGCATGTGTAATGCCTACTAAGGTAGGTAGTTGATGCTTGGCGGGCATTGTACGCGAAGCGGACGTGCAAAGTTGGCTCGGGGTAAGACTCCAACGTCAATGTCAAATTGTCGTCTACCGACACATCAAGATTCAGCCCGAGATTATGGGGGCATTACCATATTCGGAGTAACGCTGCGATTGGGATTTCACAGCCGACTCTCAGCCTCCCCTGTTCAACTGGGCTTGCGTCTTGGCACCGTCGGCAACGGCACTGCCCCCAGCATCGCTACCACAGCAAAACCTTCCATTGTTGAAGCCTTGGTAGATGAGGATATTCGCCCCAGGATTTCGAAGCACTAATTTTAATATTGACATGTAGATGCCTATGTTTCTCTAGCCGCTTCGCTTTTTGCCTTCTAAGATGCCTCGAAACGTGGACATTGGCAGAACTACTAATTACACCACTCATGAGCTAGACCTGCATGTCAGCTTCGACCGCCCATAAACATCCAATGACAGATTAAAATGCAGGCTGAGCCACTACCAACCAAGGCATACTGGCAGACTGGTGTGAAGGTCAGCTGACCAAATGTAGAACCACGCTCTAGAAACGTCAGACCCTTTCTTTCTTTCTTCTTCTGTCATCATCATCATCTCGCAAACCATCTCTTGCGCAAAGCGCACGAACAATATTCGCGATGGAGATCGCCGCGGTCGCCATTGCCTTTACGCAAGGCATCAGCATGATCGCCACCGACGTCCGAACGCTTCATTCAATCCGACAGGCTCCTATAGAGTTCATGGATCTGCTGAATCAGCTTTCCACACTCAACGGGCGGGCTGAGCTTCTCCGACGTTCTCTCGACTCCTTAGCAGGTGCCGCCCATTCGAATGTTCCCGACGTGGATATCGACACCATTCGCAATCTTCAAGTACAGTTTGAGGAGATTTCTAGCAATTTAAATGACACAGCCACCAAGTTCATTGCTAAAAGCAAGGGACTCGACGATCGGGGCCGCCACAGAATCCCGAGAGTTCTCTGGCAGAGGGAGCAGTCCAATTTGATGAGACTGAGGGAAAGGGTAAAGCAGCTGAGCAGCGACATGACAGATTGTCTTGCTGCCATCAACGCTTCTCAAGGGTGGGTTCAAGGCATTCTGCACTTTCTTTTTTTGCATCCAAAGGCTTACGCAAAATGGCACCTAGCATGCGGCAAACTGGTCTCGTGCTTAACGTTAGAGCGGTCATGGAACAGTCTTTTACAGATGTTACCTCGCAAATTCAGCACGGGAACGCCTTGACAGAGCATACCCACGCGTCCGTTAATCACGCTGTGCAGAAGAATGAGTCGCAGACTGCTCTCCTTCATTCCACTTTGGCAAGCCATCAAGAAACTGGCGCAACCATTAGTAGGTATGTTGATTCCCCTTCACTCTGTAGTACCTTTTGATACCAACTTTAATTAGGAGACCAGATATTCTCGAAACCAGAGTCGAAACGCAGCTTTCCCAGGTCATGGCACACTCGAACCGGGGCCCTCAAGGCTCTCGGATCAGAAGGCAGTTTGATCACACGGTGATATCAGTCAACACAACTCTCAGGCCGACATGTCCGCCCAACTGCAGATGCCAGTGTCATGGAACTTCATATGCTCGCTCGCCAAGGTGGCTGAGCTCAGTCATGGGCTCGCTCTTTGTGCAGTACAAGAGCATACCGATGCTGGGAATGAAGAAATGTGACACGCCGCTGTGCCAATCGTCGTCTCAGTCATCGCTTCATCTTCAGTGGTCTTTTCCTCGCTGGCTCATCGCGCGGGCACTTGTGGCTTCGATATCGTGGAAATCGATCAACGATGACGGCGCGGCCCTGTTTTTAAAGATTCCACGGTCTATTAATGATTTAACTTGGTTAGTCTCGAGAGGCCAAAACCCAAAGGCCTTCATCCAGCGTCTTAAGAACGGCACGATTCGTCCAACAGATATCTTAGCCGAATGGGGCCAGACCTTTGTAACAGTTAGTTAATTCTCAAACTAGAAGATAAGAGGGGACATTCACTAATGCTTGCCCACTCTAGTTTTGCATTGAGCAAAGGCTCTGGCCACACCTGGAAATTCTTTTTGATTGGGGGTTTGACCCAAGGTTGAAAGATCTGACGGGCAGGTAAGATAGATTCATCTTGTCAGTAAGAGGACTGCAAACTAACTCAAGTCCCAGATGTGCCATTCACTGGGCAAGGCAAAAGTTGCTACAGGGGTACATGGATAAGGCTCCCGAGAAGATTAAAACAATACTTGCGCAGATCTCGGCAATGGAGCTTGAGGATGAAGAGCCGCTGACCATGATACATCAAGCTATCCGAGGAGAGACGACATATTCGCTTGACGAGTGCATTCAGATGGAGCCGCAGCATATCAACACGCCAGACGATGTCGGGTTCGCCCCTCTGCACTGGGTTCTTTGGAAAGACGACATGGCCGCATTTGAGACTTTGATGAAAGCATCGGCCAATGTCAACCAGAAAACCAGCCACGGGGGTAGGACGCCGCTACACTTCATATGTGCGTGGACCAATGTGATCATGGTCCGGGAACTGATCGATTCCGGCGCCTCCGTATCGGCGCTTGACAATAACAAATGGACGCCATTGCATGACGCTGTCAACATCATTTGTGGCGTACCACAAGAGATGGATGTGGTAGAAACGCTCTTGGATGCTCATGCCGACCCTAATTGTGGTGATTGGGGAGGATCTACGCCGCTGCATATTCTATTTATCAATGATGAGCTCGAGTCGGACTTCCTGACGACTTTAGCAAGAACTCTCATGGACGCCGGCGCAGACCTCGAGGCCAAAGACATGGTTGGCCAAACGGTTCTACTCTATGCTTGCACTCAAGTATGCAGAAATATCCCCATCTTGATTGATCTCGGCGCAAATGTTAGGGCGGTAGATGACGGCGGAGAAAGTCTGGTCTCAAAGTTGCTCCGCAATGAAGATGATCTCGAACCCAGCTTACTTAACCCAGAGTTGCTCGTGGGTATAAATGTCGACGCTCGCGACAAACTTAACTGGACTCCATTGGAGACCCTGGCGTCGAGGGTGCGCGACACCATCACATGGCAGCCGGTGACTATTCGCGTCGTCGTCGACATGGTTGACCTGATCCTGGGAATCCGCGAGGCAAACTGGAAAGAAGGGTTATTCTTGGATAACAAGCAGAAGTTGGAAGCAGACGGTTCACACGCTCGAATGCGTCATTGGGTGTTGCGACAGCGTCAGTTGATGCAACGAGACGACTCATTGAGTGACTTGGATTGCGAGGAGTGCCACCTCCGGGGATGGTACGATGACAAGTATAACGAAAGCAGCGCATCTGACTTTGATGACGATGAGCATCATCTTTCAGATGGTAGTATTTCAAGAGATTGGCAAATAATCAACAAAGGTGACCCTGAAGAAGACAAAGAAGATGGAAAAGAAGAAGACGACGATAACGGGAATGAGCGAGGCTAGAGCCATAGCAAGGAGAGCATCGATTTCCGTCATGCCCACGAGACTTTGAAGTAATCTACCTAACTTTGGATAACGAATCCATTCTCTACCGAAACCAACCTTATATCAAACTTATTCCCGTCTCTTAAACACCAACTGGCATTCATCCTAGTCATCGATTAGTACACGTCTCAGAGTATTCAAACAACCAACATACCATGGGAAACAAAGTCGCAAAAACCCGAATCTCCTCAGATCGCTCCGTAGCATGATGCTCCCACTCAAGCTCCAAAGCCGCCTTCCCAATCATGGCCGCCATAGTCAGCGGCACATACTTCCTCGCCAAACAATCATGCGGCCCAGCACCAAACACGAGCCAGTTCTTTGTCTTTTTCTCAGCATCCCCCGTGATCCACCTATCAGGGTTAAACGTCTCGGGGTCAGGGTACGCTTGTGCGTCGTGGAGGGCTGGGTAGCATGATGGGACTATCATGGAGCCCTTTGGGACGGTGTAGTTTGGTGTTACCGGGAAGGATTTTGTGGCGAGGTAGGGGATGAAGATTACGGGGGGTCGCCAGCGGAGGAGTTCTTTGACGACGGCGTTGGTGTAGGTCATTGATTCGAACATTGATAGTTCGAATGGTCGGTTTCTATCGCCGCCTCGGATGGCGAGGTTTTCTTCTCGGAGACGGGCTAGGACGTCTGGTCGTTGGGCGAGGACTTGGAAAAGCCAAGTAGTGGCGCTACTGGATGCATCCTGTGAAGCGAACAAGAATGTAAACATTGTGCTTCCAATCTCCTCATTTGTAAACTCGCGGATCAGGTTAGTTGGTTTCTCGACTCCAGTTTCTCCCGCTGCGATCCTCTCGTTGTACTTCTTAGACTCCATCATGTGAAGAACCCATTGGTCGACGATGCAGGTCGGCTTGCCGCCAGCAGCCATGTTAGCCTTGCATGCTGCAGCACACTTGGCAAACTCGGCCAGGACGGCTTGTGCAGTGCGCTTCCCCTTCCAACACTTAGTGAAGGGGACGTAGATTGAAAGGGGGACGTTGACGAGCTCGAGTGCAGCGGTGACGAGGTAAAAGTCGTCGGCAATTCTTTGAACGGCATCTTGCGAGATGTAGTCACCAAAGAAGGTTCGGCAAGAGAGAGCACAGTTGATCTCTCTAAATAGACGCATGAACGCCGTAGGCTTTCCTCCATGGGCCTTGCTCTCTTCAACAAACTTCCCAAAATAGTCTTCGTAGACTTTTTCCTGTACAGGTAGGTAGGAGCCAAGAGCCTTGTTGGAAAAGAGACCGTTGAGACCCCTGCGGTATTCTGTATGTGCCCTACCCATGAGAAATACCCAAGCGTTGGATCCCATAATCTCTGTGGCCATCGGGACGAGGCATGGTTTGGCGTATGTTGGGGACTTGAAGACTTTGTGTGCGATGTCACGATCGGAGGCTAGAACAACGAATCTAGAGGACACGAGGTTAACACTGAAAAAAATACAGAGGAGAGTTTGGACAAACTTGTGGAAGACTGATACACAGCTGAGAGGGCCACTGGCCCATTGAGCGAGGTAGGCGTCAAACTTGGGATACAGGGCCTGCACGAAAGGCCCCATGAAAGGGATCTTGAACCTTGGGCCAGCGATTGAACCTTTTCTGATGAGGTAGGCAACTGGAACCGTTAGCAGTTTGCCATTCATACAGGCTCAGGTAGCATACCTTGATCATAGGTCATCAAGAGGAGCAAGACAGTAAAGAAGATCTGCCAGTTGCTGCAATTGGCGAGGTAACCTGTCAAGACGCCATTACTTGGTGCTGGTGGCGCAGGGAGTGTCCCATTGTGTAGCATGTCGCTACCTTGCATGTCCATCATCATGCTGAAACTTGATTTAGGGGTTGAGAGCTTGACTGCATCTAAACAAAGTCGGCAACAAGGCCTTTAAGTATCAAATCCCCCAACTGCTGACTGATTCAACTCCTCGCTTCATCATCCACAGCGGCCGACCTTTGAAACAATCCGAATCCGAATACAAGACGAATCCTCAACTCTAACTGGCCAGATCTCAAGCCAAGTCGATCCTCGGAGAGAATCTCCGTAACTTGTAGAGATTCACAGTGTCCCCAACAGGGATCACTATCAACCCTGAAGACCATTTGCGTACTAGACTCCGAACCAGAAGTGTGGGGAACACATTTACCGCAGCCATCACGCTATGGCCACGATAAAGGTGAACGGGCAATTCCGGGGAATTCAACAAAAAGGAGAGATGTTGTAAAATCTCCTGATACCATCGAAATAAGCTGAGGCCAACCTCTCTCGGTCAGTCACCCAAATCCAAGCCTCGGTGTTGGTCCGGTTATAACGGTTATTCTTATTACCGGCCAACCGTTGCGGAGTCTAGTCCTATTTAGTTCTAGTCTCCGAAAAGAAGCTTGAATCCGAATACGGGATGGCTTTTTTCAACTCTGTTTTTGCGTCAACCGCGTTTTTTTACAGAAGGAGAAGAGAAGGGAGAGTGGAATTTATTTGGTATTGCTTCATGTCAACATGTCCTCCCACTGTCGCTGAAATATTACCCCTCGTGGTGTTTCCATCCATAATATCCTCTTAAAGTGTACAAGTACATCCTCCCAAGTCTGGATCTTGAGAGATGTAGCGGCTAGATAAGCTTGTTCCGTGAACCATTTGCTGTTGATAGGGTCAATTGAAGACACCATTCCCACAGAAAATATCCAGAGTTTTAGTGACTCATCAACATCGCTTCTCACCAGGACCTCAAGATAACTTCGAAATTGTTGCATGATGGTCATGACCAGGCCGATGTGTGAATAATATGTCGTTCCATGGATCGCGAGCATGTAGAGTGCCATGGCGTACCGAAGACTTTCCGAGGCGGCCGATTGTTGCAAATTTTGCGTCGAAAGTGGCGGTAAAAGGAGCAACTTGTGCACCACGAAACAAGTGAGGTCGTGCAGCTCAGTCCCTGATAAGCTCGATGCTTCTTGTGAAATGTTGCGAAGGCGGGTCAAAATGTCGATCACAGCAGGGTCGATATCCAAATCGTCGATGGCCTCACTCGACGACTCAAGATCCGGCGATGCCAACAACCACTGCAACGTCGGACACACCCCATCCCCAATCCCTAAATCATCTTGAATGGGAAATTGAGGTGCGCCTGTAACAAGCATTGATACCCTACCGACATATTAGCAAGCGTCCGACTCTGAGATGGTGCATACTTACCAAGCAATCATCCTCGCCGTTAGTGGACTTGATTGTCGCACATGGCTTATCCCACCTCTGACTCCGACTATGCGTTTCACCCCGTCAATATGGGTCCTGCTAGCTTCAACATTTCCTTTTCCGTGCTATCCGCAGACGTATAAGTAGAGGGGAGACCTTC
>JABEEN010000995.1:0-96041 GCA_013363205.1 Fusarium tuaranense | reverse complement strand
GGGGTAGGCTTGGGTGCCTTGGTGGCGGGGGTGATGGTGACGACGCGGACAGCCTTGGTCGTGGCCTCCTTGCAGTGAGCGTTACCAGGACCGCAGCGGATAGCCTCGGGAACGGTGTAGATGGCAGTAACCTGGGGGTGGACAAGCTGAGTCGTGGCAATGAACTCGGTGGTGACCTCGCCCTTGTTGCAGGGACCCTCGCCGGGGCAGTCAGTAATGGTGTAGACGTGTGTGTT
Organism: Fusarium tuaranense; assembly: GCA_013363205.1. Lineage (NCBI taxonomy): Eukaryota > Fungi > Ascomycota > Sordariomycetes > Hypocreales > Nectriaceae > Fusarium > Fusarium tuaranense. The sequence goes on along the minus strand of JABEEN010000995.1, from coordinate 95,805 downwards.
GGTGACGACCGAGGTGTCGCTGACAACGGGAGGGTTAGTAGGCTTGGGGGCCTCGGTCTCGCCTGGGCAGTAGGTCGTGTACGAGGTGATGATCTCAGTAGTGACGGAGCCGACAGGGCAGTTGGTCACGCTAGGAGGGCACGAGGTGATGGTGTAGACCTTGCTGGTGGTGATTGTCGACGTGATGGTGGTAGGAGCCGCAGTGGTAGGAGCCGAGTAGGTAGGATCCAGGTAAGAGGGGTCCAAGTAGGTAGATCCGGACAGAGTAGGAAGCTCGTCGGGAACAGACTGGGTCTTGGAGGATCCGAGCTTGTTGGGGATGATGGAGGAGGTGTTGTGGAAGCGGGTGGTGGAGAAGGAGAGAGTAGACTCGGTGGTAGCAGTGGCAGTCGAATCGCTGGTGATGGAAAAGGTCTCGGACTCGGTCGAAGTAACAGACTCGGTAGAAGCGGTGGATTCAGTCGAGGCCTCGGTGGAAGTAGGCAGCTCAGAAGTGTTGGTCGAGTCAGAAGAAGCACACTCGCCGACGATATCAGGAACAGAGTCGGCACCGCTACCGATAGCAACCAGGTTAGTACCACAGTCCTCGTTGTTAGCAACCCAGACGTTCTCGTTGTCCCAGTCGTAGACGACGTAAGCAGCTCGCAAGAAGGTGTCACCAAGGACGGGGAATTCTGCAACCTGTTAGCCCCCTTTCGCACACACGACCGCAGATACTCACCATCGTCCTGGAAAGCACCCAGGTAGCACGAGCCCTTGTTGTGCCAGATAAAGTCGGCATAAGGAACCTTGATAGTGGTCTTGCCGAAAGTAAAGTCAACAGTGCCCTTGAGCTTGGCGACATCGCAGTCGACAGGGTGGTAGGAACCGATTCCGGGCTGGACAGTGGGGAAAGTTGCCAGGAGCTTCTCAAAGATGGGACCGGGGAGGGCGCTGATGGTGTAGCCGCTGTCAAGAACGACAGCATAGCCGTTGGTCTTTGAAAAGATGGCGTCCTTGGAACCGTCGTCCTGGGTGAGGCTCATGCCGTCGAGGTGGACCCAGTATCTATACCGCAATTAGAGGAAATTCTGTATAAGCATGAATCTCAAACTTACCGGGTTTGACCATCAGGGGCAGAGTCAGCCGGGATGATGGGACGCTTCTCAAGGTGACCAGAGTACTTGCGGGTGTCGATACCTCCAAAGATGACGGCACCTCGGTCGCTGTCCATGGTGCGGATATCGAGAGAGAAGGCTCGGCTCTGAATGAGCTTTTGTTGGGCCATGCTGTCAATGACAAGAGGATAGGGGGCGTTCCAGCCGTGCAGGTCAGGAGCGACACCCATGATACCAACACTCACGACGGAAGTGTCGTAGGCAACGCCAAAGAGCTGCTGCTTGATATGGGCAGCTGGTCATGTCAGTAAAGTGTGCTAATCTAGCAAGGGGCATACTCACAGCCAATGGTGATAAAGTCGTAGCCATAGTTGTAATAGGCATATCCAGTTCCATAAACAAGCCCACCAGTAACATTAATAGAAGTATAAGTGCTACTCTCCCCAAAATGACCAAAAGACTCGCAAAACGACTCATCATTCGACTTGTCGCAAACGGGGTTGACCCAAAGCTCCTGAGATCCCGTGTCGAGGTTGACGGTGATGACCTGACCAGGCGTGCCCATTGTGACATCGATACTGTAGAAGAGACCCGTGTTCTGAGCCTGAAGAGCAACCTCATTCTGTCGTCGGGTGACGCCCTTGACGATTGGGGCGCCTCGTGAGGCCTTGATGGGGTAGCGGATGATACCGTCGTCCAAGGCGTTAGCCAAGGCGGGCAAAGCCGCAAGGAAAAGAGTGGACAACATGGTTAAATGTCAAAATAATGTTAAAGTAAATAAAATAATTGAGAAGATTGGTAATTGTTACCCCGGCATAAGGAATGACCGGGAAACGAACAGGAATAAAAACAAATGAAAATGCACACCCAAAAAAGAAATCGTCGTGGTTGGGGGAGTTCGACGGGGTTGGATGGAGGGTTCTCTCACAAGAAAATGGAGATGGCCGGGTTTTTGTGTTTCTATTCTAAACCTGCAGGCGCAACCCACACGCACCTGCCGTGTACGTGCACCGCACCCCCTGGGCCCCACGCACCGAGCACTTTAGGGGCAAAGCCCAATCAATGTCTTAGCGTAGGTCCCTGGCGCTAATACGAGAGGGGTCTCGTGTAGCGGTCTTAGCGTCCACGGGTGACCCCCCCTCCAGCCTTCGCCCGTGCGACCGGCGTCATTGTTTGGTGCCACTGGCGTCAATAGCCCATGCGGTGCGGGAAATGAGAGCGGTTGGGCGGGGGGCCATTTCGCGACGATTGCGACAATTAATTGTCATCCATGCTTTATTTTATTGTTCTTACAATCTTGACGAAGTTTTGAAGTCATGAGTGTAATCCTTCAACCTCCTGGTTAATTGTCTTTGTTTGAGGATCATATCGAGCATCAACCTCTCCCTCAACAAGATCCCTCAACGGATCCATCCCCCTCCTGCATACAGAATACGAAGTTCCCTCTTCTTCTTCCTCCCTCATGCAAGCAGGGACAACAGACAATTGGCTCCTCTATCGCAAACAGATTGCCGATCTGTGTTTTAGCGCTTCCTTTCCTTACCTGCACGATCCTCTCCCTGCGACCAGCTTCCCCTTTTGCAGGATCATCTCACACATCACACCTCACACACACATGCCAACAAGACAAGCATAATCCCACAAAGATTCACTTTCACAGATTCCCGAGACGATTCTCTCCTTCTCGTCCTCCGAGACCAAACGCGTGTCATGGCTTGCGCCGTCGCCAGGCTAAGGGTCCGGGGGTGGCTCAACACCAAGACGGGAGACGTCTGCCGTGGAACCGGGGGGTGGTAACCCATCCTCCCTCTCCCACGCATTTCGATCTTCAATGATTTGCTTCTTACCCTCAGTGTCTTCCGAGACTTTGTGCTCACTACCCGGAATCCGAATTTGTTGCCTCGTCATCGCATGTCATGTCTCATCTGATATCTGCACTTAACCGCTGACCGTCATCTTGCTTCCTCCTGTGCTCCATTCGCTCTTCGCGTCTTCTTGCGCGGCTTTCTTTGATCCCCACAGCCTGCCGCCAGTCAATCAACCCATGGGATCCATCCTTGACGCCGTCAGAACGCCAACAAATAGTGCCAGCGCCATCAATTGTGCATGACCGACAAGACGTGGCGACGCCAATTCAAGACTCGCTTATAGAATCGACCCAGAAGTTCCATCCAAGAATAAAACAAAATGCATCTTGGCTCGGAGTTCGCTTGTGCAGAGAAATTCGGCGACCCGACGTTCCCGTGCCGCAGCCACAGTCAGCCAGCTCCAACGGCGTCAGCCAATGCAAATGCAGACCTTCACAAAGAGAAGACCTTGACAGCTGCAGACGTGCCACCTGTTACTGGTTCTCGTGCGATGCAGCCCTCCGAGGCACACATGTCCGATTCCACGCGACGCGAGAGAGAAGCAGCAGTCTTGGCTGATAAGATTGCGACGTAGCAACCGCACACACACTCTGACCCCAACCAGCGGCCGTTTTCCGGCATGTCACGTGTCCAGGGAGCCTACCGTAGCATCAAAGAGTGACATCGCCGTCTCCCTTATTAATCACCGTCTTAATCACCATATTTCGCCCTTTGCATCCTTGACGCGTCGGTCGATAAGGTATCAGAAAAGATATTCGCGTATGTACGCGAGATTCAGCCCTCATGCTTTATGTAGGCGAGGCCGAATGCGCTCTGTCCAAAGTGACATTATTAGAAGCCTAGGGTAGCTACATATGAGCCCAAACATTGCACCCATTGCGACTCATTCTTTAAAGAGACGGGGAACACACAGGGCCTCGGGTATAGTAACTAATCACCAGGTTGTATTATATCCCTGGTGTTTCTGCTCCTCCTAGCGCTGTGCACTCTGATTCACCGTTCTCGCCGAACCTGATGCACCGCTTCGCCTCAGGTCGTCACACTGCCTAGTTACCTGAGACCCAACAGAGAAGCGAAAAGAAAAAGAATGTCTATGTGTCTATTTAGCCAATTGTATTTTACAAAGGGTACTCGAGTGAGTTAATGAAAGAGAATGAGGAATGTCAGAGAGGGGATGCACAGCAGAGTAGTTGCCCGGCCGCTGATTCTAACGTATCATAGGTAAGTACCTAGGTAATTAACGAGACCCAAGCCACCTCGGAGCCAAAGATGCTTGCTCAACACACATGAGCCTAACCCTCCACGTAGGTGGCGAACTTGCTGAGAGCTCGAAGCTTGGCACCGTAGAAGTACAGCAGCCACATCCCTATGATACCAGTAACGCTCAACCCGCCGAGGACACTCGTGCCCCTGGCGATCCCAAGATTCGCATATAGCGGATGCGCGAAGAGAATACTGCCGCTGGCAAAGGCACTGCGGAACAAGTCGTTTGCTGCGAATAGAGAGGCGGCATACTGAGGGTAGCTAAGCGGGATATAAAGGAACATGCATTGCAGCACAGTGAAGATCGAGCCAGCATAGATCGTGATGCCTATAGTGGGGACGATCCAGGGAATCGAAGCCCGGGCTGTCCAGGCGAATATGAACAGGCCAATGGTAGGTCCGAATGATGTAGGTAAACCAGCCAAGAGGACGTTCTCTTGCGGACCCATGCCGACCTTCTTTATCCGTGGAGTAACCACAAAGTATAGGAATATGCCATATGCGATAATAGCGATGATGCATCCGATGGCGATGCAGAGAAAGACGGTACCAGTTTCTCCTAGGTTCATGCCGTAGTAAACAGGATAGACAAGGGGAAACACCTCAAAGTCTGGACGATTAGTTAAAGAATATGTCGAGTCAGAGGATACTCACAGGAATAGTATATGCCATAGACGATAGCCGAGTAGACCTGAACAAACAAGACGGCTGGGTCTTTGATAGTGATCTCCAAAGGCTTGATCAAGGCATCTATAGCAATGCCCGAGACTGTCAAATGAGCTTGGTCAATCTCGCTTTGGGCCATTAACTTTGGGTTGCCGGTAAGCTTTCGTAGGCGTTGGGCGCGGCGTAAGAGGATGTTTGGGGTGCTGGTTTCAGGCATGAAGATGAAGAGGACGATGAGAAGCGGTGCTGATACCCAGATAGATTCATATAGAGACCAACGCCAGTTTTTCGCTGTCACGGCGAAGGCACTGAGGAGAGGACCGAGAGAGGCTGTCATGGACTTAGTAGGAGGTTTTTAATGGTAAGGAGAAAGACTTACGTCCACAGGACATGGCGGCAACCCAGGCAATCATCGCAAAAGGCAAATTTATCATGCTATACAGATCGCTCATCGAAGCACCACCAGCTGCTAAACAAGGTGACCCAAAGAACCCCTGCAAGAAGCGCAAGATAATAAGGCCAGCAAAATTACCCACGAGAGCTGTTGGAATAGAGAGGATAACGAATAGTGCATAGGTGATGATGTAGATGGGGTTGCGACCGATACGAGGGATCTCGCTGAGAGGTGAAAAGAGTAGTGGACCGACACCGTAGCCTAGGACGTACATGGCGAGACCTAGGGTTGCTTCTAGATTGCTGACGTTGAACTTTTTCATGACGCCTTCGGTTGATGGCGAGTAGATTGCTGAACTTAGGTAGACGACGAATGTGTAGAAGCAGATAAGCAAAGCGATGAACCCACGGCGTAGGTTGGTCCAGTTGTGTGGGTTGGCGGTATCTTTTTCGCTGTACCAATCGACCAGAATGGTACCGTCCGCAGTTGTCTTTGGGGTTAGGCGAGTGGATTTGTCTGGAGGAAACTCTTTGCTCTCGAGATCAAGTTCGGTCGCGTTGCTGACGTCGTGCTGCTCTACCCCTTCCTGCGTTCGGCTCGAGTCAGAGAGGGTTGAGGATGAAGCCGTTCCAGACCGAGGTACTCTCGTGTCGCCCATCATCCGGGTCCATGGCTCAGGGAGTTTGAAGTTCGGCTGTTCTTCTGGGTATTTGAAGAGGCGGTCGTTGGTGAAGAAGCGTACGAGCTGTCCCAAGGGGGCGTCTCGAACGACGTCGTGGATCGACTCTCTAAATGTCATTTTGCTTCACTGACTGCTGGATTGAGTCTACTGAAAAGAAAATGAAGCAGAATAGTAAAGAGTGTCTGGAAGATTAGGGAGTAGATGACATGGATGGAGGACGCCGTCTACACTTATACAGCATTCGCGGGTGCGAAAAACCTCCATGTTCCCGTAGTAACATTTCCGGTAGATGTCGGTAGATGTCATGCTCATTTCGATAATCTAGTCGTTATCCGTAGAGATGAGGATAAAAAAATCTCATCAAGTAATTCTAAGCTACAATAACGTTGGAGTTGGCCCGGCTCTTTAGACAAGAGACTGCCCGATTTGGTAATCCCCACATGCTACATCCGAGTCGGCATCGGATGTCGCTCACGAAGCGGCACTTATGCGGCACTTGAGCGGCGCTTGATCGGCCGCAACCTACGGCTGTACTCTGGCCATTCATAAGCAAGAGAATGACAAATCAAAATACTGTATCATCGGGGTGAGGATAAGTTTGGAGTTTGGCCGCTTTGCCGGAGATCCGAATCATCAGCGTTCCCTTTCCTTAATTACCTGCCGCCGACTTCGGCATTTGATTGACGTTACAATCGGTAGAACTAAGGTCAATTCTGAGGCTCTGCGCTGTCTTGTGATTTGATCAGGTTCGCTAGAATTGACGAAGATGAGTTCAGACACACGGAACCGCAGTTCGAAACGAAACCCGACAGCATGTGAGCATTGTCGGGCGGCTAGAATTAGATGCCAAGCCAGTGAGCAGCCAGGGGTGTGTGAAAGGTAATGCATTAAATGATTTTCAGCTTATTCCTTAATGCTTATCGTTCTTTATTAGATGCCTCGCCCTGAAAAGAGAGTGCATCGCCCGTACTAGGCCACGACCTCGTCGATGGGAACGCAAATGGGGGTAAGAATCATGTTTTGCTGACCTATAAATAACTTCTAACATGTTTCTTATACTAGAACGGGAGATACTGGACCATCGCAGTCACCTGCCACCTTTAGCATCAACTACACTGTACCAGCTAAACCGGATCTCAATGATAACTTCGAAACCCTACGAGAGATGCATGAGCAAGCTCTCGACGCTGTACTAGAGCAAGATTCCATTGATAGCTCACAAAGTACAAGCCAAACAACCACTCCCCGAAGTGTATCAAGTCAATCCCATCCAATCTCCGACATCTGGCGTCAACCTCTATTCGACATGGCATCCGCGGAATCTTTACTCAGCACTTTCAAGTCCATGGTTAATTACCTACCGTTTATAGTCTTTCCTGACGACTCTTCCGTTCCGTACCTCGCTGCTACGAAACCTTTTACTCTGCTGGCCATCTTGACCGTTGCTTCTGGATCGAACATGGTGCAGAAACATGCATTGTATGATGATGAGTTTCGAAAGGCTTTGGGTTTGAAGTATGTTTCTGGTGGAGAGAAGAGCCTTGAGTTGCTTCAGGGTGTGTTGATATACTGCGCATGGTATGTTTGTTTGAACGAGTTTACCTGTCTCCGTCTAACGTTACAAGGTATCCTTTTCATCTGCGGCCTAAAAACGGACAGCTGGTTCAGTGTTTACGAATGGCCGCTGATCTCATTCACGGCCTTGATTTGGATCAAGACTTCCTCAGAATGCCTGATCGGAGAGTCACCGACGATGAACTTGACAAGATCCGAGCATATCTCGCCTTTCTATATCTTGTTTCCACGTAAGCTGCAATATCCTCAAATGTGATATGCAAACGATTCTTACTCTGGGCCTCCCTTAGGTATATCGTCGTATGGAGAGGGGAGAGAGATTTGCCGACCAATCGTCCGCCCTGGGCCAGTACCGCCATCGACATTCTCGAACATAACGCTCAAGTCGACGGCGACCACACACTCGTGGCTCTAGTCCGCCAGTCTAACCTCTTTTCCGATGTAGCTAAGGTTGTCAATGAGGAGGGGCAAACAGTCCAAAATAGTCGACCGATTTTGACTGATCTTGAACAACACCATCAAGAATTGCAGAACGGCATGAATCACCTCATCATGGAATCAGGTACGTCGAGCTAGCTGAATTTCAAAATGCAGGAGAGTGGCTGATACACTGAAAAGGAGCAACACGAATGCAGTCCATGTTTATCGACGTATTCCTCGACTGCGGGAGTTTACTCGCCTTTCCCGTAGCCAAGACCTACTTATCTGCCAAGATAACATCCTTTCCTCCGCCACTATCCAACCTTTGTAGTGCCACGAAAAAGCTAAGAGCTTACCTGGACTACGTGAGCGAATTAGAAGATTCGTCACTTCTTTCATTCACAGTCAACGACTGGACTCGGTTCATTGTCATCCTTACACTCTCGTTCCGGTTATCATTCCCCCTCTCGCTATGTCCTGGTTTTGATTCGGCTTCTGCGCGCTCTGAGCTTCAACTGGATAAATTCCTATCTAAAATGTCACATGGGGCGGATGGTGCAGCTTCGAATGATCTTTTGTCGGCTAGCCGTGCCATGCTAGGTCTTGCCAAGTCGAAATACGATCGTCGGTTGGAGATGCTGGGAAGAACGGCCCCTGTGAGCAGGGTTTTTGGGTGTCCTGTGATGGATGGGAGTTTGAGAAGATCCGTGGAACAATGGGATCACAACTTGATGAATTTATCGGGCTGGACCGAACCGAAGAATCCTCCTCCCTTATTTCATGATGTGTGGGCAACGATGACTATGGGATGGGGAAACGCTAGTGATATATCTTGGGATACGGTTGATGAAGGTTTATATTAGTTATGAAGGCGAACTTGGATCTGGAAGTTAATGAGATAACCCTATTTTACATGTCACTTGCCGGAAAACTTAGAAACAATTTTGTACTCAAGAGACTACTTCGCCTTGATTGTGTCTTTTGCTATTTGGCTAACCATCTCTTGAGGACTTGCCATTGGAGACAATAATAATAATTACTTTGCCTCTGATGACAGTTTCAAGGTCTAAGCGTCTGCCTAAAAGCCCAAGGTATCTTGCCATTACACTCGGCTGGGCCACTTATTGGATCAATGTCCAAACACGCTCGTTCCAGAAACCTCCTTATCCCCAAACCACGACCAAACATCGTTGAGGAGAAGCTCAGGCACCTCATAGGCAGCAAAGTGACCTCCATGATGGTTCACAGTCCTCTTGATAACGTTTCCTCCCCGTTTCGCCCAGTCCAATGGCATGTGATAACAAATATCGTAAGGAAACTGGCTGATGGCGACTGGGACCTCCACCAGCGGTAGAGTACCAAAGTCAAGCAAGGAGAAGCCTCCATCGTTGAGAACCTCCTTGTAAAAGCGCATACCACCGTAGGGACCTTGAATGTAATACATCATTGACCAGGTGATGATCTGCTCGGGAGTCCAGGTCGTGATGGCTGGATCGATGACCTTGTTCATCAGAGCAAACATCCACATGGCGTTGCCCAATGGGGAGTCTGTCATGCCGATTGCCAGAGTAAGGGGTTCGGTTGATTGCATCAGGCGGTATCCAGAGTTGTGATTGATATAGGTCTCGAGGATGTTGATGTATGCAACTTCATCAGGGGTTGCCACACCCTCTGCTAGTCTGCGCATATCTTCATCATCTGGTTGAATGACCCAAAAGTTGCTGAGGGCCGAGACGACGTTCTTAGGATACAGGTGAGACTGGTAACGAAGGGTGACGCCACCGAAATCTCCACCTTGGATGACATATTTCTCATAGCCGAGCTGGTCCATCAGTGCATTGAAAGCGTGAGCCGCTTCGACGGGACCGAAACCGGCGCGTTGAGGTGCAGGAGAGAATGCAAAACCCGGGATCGACGGTGCAACGACGTGGAATGCCGGCACGGATGCATTGGGTGGGTTTGTTAAGTTGCTAATGATGTGGCTGACTTCTAGGAACGAGCCTGGCCATCCGTGGATGAACAGCAGAGGAATGGCATCCTTCCGGGGCGAACGGTGGTGAACAAAGTGGAGGGGCACTGGGTAAGTGGCGTTATCAATGACTGGTTCGACAATGGTTGTGAACTGTTCCAGCCTTGTAAATGTTAGTACACATCTCAACGAGAATCGCTTTTGTCACTTACTTTTGGTTGATAGCTGCTTCAGTTGCATTCCAGTCGAATTCATTGACCCAGTACTCCTGAACAGTGTTGAAGATCTCAGCACTAGGGCCGTCGCTTTTAATGCCCATAAACACAGGAGCCCTTGCGTGCGCAACTCGCTGCCGAGTTTCTTCAATGAAACCCGGATCAACGTGGATTTCAAATGGCTTGGGCGATTTGTCAAAGGTGGCATCGACATTTGGGACAGAAAACTTGTCTGCAGCAGCTGCGCAAAGGATAGGGCTAAGACCCAAGGCCAACAAGGTAAAAAGCATCTCAGCGGCTCAAACGAGTTCGGGTTAGGATGAATTGAGTCGAGGCTTGCTAGGCTTCTGCTTCCAAGGCGGTCTTCGTTATTGTATTTATACTACTTATTGCCGTCCCTGGGCCATGCCATTCTAGTTGCATGGTTTGAACAAATAAACCGCTGTAGTTACATTTACGCTCATCACGTTGCCGTAAGAATGGACCCCATGAAGGTTTCTCTTCAGAGATCCGAAGCATGCCAGTAGGCGGAAGCTCTAATCTAATAGCCCGCTTGGTCATCCGAACGGATGCCGGAAGAGGTGGAAGTGCCAGTCTCTCACCCACTTCTATATCCAGGTGGCAACTTATCGATTATCAATATCCAATTTATGCCGGATTTCAATCTCTAGGTATACCAAAGCATGCTTATAGGGTCGGAAAATGGTGCTTACAAAGTCGGGGAGACTCAAACTTGATACCGGGGCTATATCCGGGTGGGCGACGGATATTGATGGCAAGCATCGTCATGACCACCGTTTTACCGGTAATGGGGACTACCACCTTTGGTTTGAAAAATTTGGACTCTGTAATTATTTAACCAAGTCTTAAGAGTGAATGAGCCGGTCTTCAACTTCTCTGCCGCTTCTATCCATCGCCAGCATCCGTTTCACATAACAACCTCACTACTCTTTCTCTCCCACATTGGCCTACAGCCCCTACCCTCATTGTCTTGCCGCCAAAATGGCTCCTATCCAATTTGGCATCCTTAGCTTTGCCTACCAAGTAGTCGACACAGCCGGACCCGCAGACCTTCTCTGTTCCGCCAGCAAGGTCGCCCTCCAAACCATCCGGGAATACGTTCCCATCGACGACGACGTCATTGCACGAGCACCAGAATTCGTCTTCCATCACATTAGCCCAACCTTGGATCCCGTCGACCTGGGTACTCTTCGAATGAAGATTGTTCCTACAACGACTGTTGATGAGTGTCCTGAGCTAGATATCTTGCTCGTTGCAGGACCGCACTTGGGTAGCTTTTCTCTAAGCCCCAAGCACGCCGATCTAATCCGGAGACACGTTGCTACTGGAAAGCTTCTCTTTACAACCTGCACCGGAGCAAGCGTCGTCGCATCCACAGGTGTTCTAGACGGGAGAAGGGCTACAGTCAACAACATCGAGTACGAATATTCCAGGAAGCTCTGGCCAAAGGTCAACTGGACACGGGAAAAGAAGTGGATCATCGACGGCAACATTTGGACTGGATCTGGGGCCGTTGCTGCGATGGACATGGTGGCTCACTGGCTCAAGGAGAACCATGGTTTGGATGTGCTTATTCAGGCTGCTGCTACCTTGGACTATGAGCCACGAGATGATGATGGGTTGTTTACTGTGTTTCCGCAGAGGTTTGATTCGAAGGGAGAGAAGATTTCTACTCATGTATTTAGATATCATGAAGAGTAATAGACGTCCTGCAGGCGGGTTGTCTGTCTGCTATCACTACCTAGCTTGTACACTCAGCCGACAACCCGATTATTGCAACCAATTAGCCGTCCACAAATATTCGTGATTGTCTCCCTTATCATTGATTAGAGATGTGTTATTGGTAATATCTCGATAAACAGACTCACTGCCAAGCAGGAGCCGAGTCTCGGGTCCCAACCCGCCAACGTCATTGTACATCGGGAACAGAACCCGAGACATCGGCCCAGATAGCCTCACTTGCCCACCTTCAGTCTAGTCTCTGACTTCAGATAAGAACCCTTGGTCTGGAACTTGATTCCCGAGAAGAAATACCCGATTCACGGGCCGACGGACTCTTGTTCCTGTGCGCATACCGCGCCTCTGGTGGGCTGAGGCGGGCGTTTTGGCGTTCCTCTCGGTCCACTTGCCGTCACTTCCTGGCCCCAGAACGCGGGGGAAGCGGGGAAGTTTGCATTGCCAAGATCATAGAGTTGGCTTAAAATGCGAGGAGAGGGGGATGGACTTGTTTTGAGATCTCATGTTGAGGGGACATCGTGGGTGGTTTAGGGGCCAAGAAGGGTATCGGGACCACCCATATTACCTGTTCAAGAGCAACACACAACACACGTCTTTCCAGACTTTAAAGAGGCGAAAAATACCGAAACCTTAGACACGTGAGAAGAAGCCGAGAGAGGTCAGGGGTAGTCTGCATCAACCAACCACAGCCACGTTGTACGAACAATGCATCTGAGATAACCCCTCAAACAGCCGCCTCCATCAGCGTTCTTGTCTCTCTTCTCTTGCCTTGATTAGGGTTAAAAACCTGGGCTTTCATGCATGGTTATTATCATGTGGTTCCCACTTCTCTTTCTTGACATCTAGATTCTTTAAAAGGCTGGTCTGGACTCGCTTGAACTTCGTGAACCATTTTGCAAACCACAAGCCCGAAACAATACCAAGCAACTCTGTTCTAATAGAGTCACTTTCACCAATTCTAAGATCTACTGCCCTATCATTTGTCCTCAGATCCCTGCCGATCTGATTTTTCCCATCCTCCACATCTGCACCCTACCTCATCCGCGACCACTCCACCATCCACCCCGCCCTCCTCTCTCTTATTCCCGTCCGATTCTTTCATCATGGCGGCAATGGCATCTGGAAACACGTTCAAGATGGCGCTAGACAAAAGCGCCGGCTCAAGTCTCGGGTACTGGCAAATGACGCCTAGTGCTAACATTTCACGGATGCTGGCTCGCGTCCCTGGGTGTGATTGGATCCTGCTTGACTGTGAACATGGTGACCTTGACGGTAAGATCAATTATTCGCTGTCAATATTATATCGAACTGACAGATAGTAGATAGGGACATGCGTGAATGCGTTCCTGCTATCGCCTCTTCTGGAGCATCACCCATTGTTCGCATCCCCAGCACAGAACCGTGGCTCATCAAGCGTGAGATAACACTCTACCCTCTTTCACCATCTGCTTCTGCTAAACATCTACAGGCGCCCTAGATGCTGGCGCTCACGGCGTAAGGATACTTTGGTTTCTAGCATCAGAACACATGACACTAATAACCGTCTCAGATACTCGTCCCTCTGCTTCGCACAGCACAAGAAGCCAGAGAAATTGTCAAGGCGGCGAAATTCCCACCGATGGGTATCAGAGGATTTGGCTCACCGTACGCCATGGATAGATTTAACCCCATGCCGACTTCAGACGAGTACCTGCAACAGGCCAATGACAGCCTATTAACTCTGGTGCAAATCGAGACTCAGTCTGCGCTTGACAACCTGGAAGAGATTGCTGCTATTGAGGGCATTGATCTCTTGTTTGTAGGGCCATTTGATCTCGGTTAGCAGACTCCCGCGATATGACATTAGCTTTACTGACATTCTATAGGAAACAGCATTGGCCATCCCATCATCAATGGCGAAATCAAGCCAGAGCTGCGTGAAGCCATCTACAAGGTTCTCGAAGTGAGTCACAAGGCAGGCAAGAAGTGTGGTATCTACTCAGGTTCAGGAGAGCGAGCCAAAGAGTATATCGAGGCCGGCTTCGACATGGTCCATGTCGGATCGGACCACACCATATTGGAGCTTGCCATGATCAAAGAGATGCGTACTGCTCAAGGAAAGTCCGAAGGAGAGCGAAGACTCTCGTACTGAAGAACGCAGCGCCATGGCGCAAGCCCTCGCCCAGGAGCAACCATCCAGTACGTTAAACCATATATCCTCATAACGCGACATCTTTCCAGTAACCCCTAGGCACAACGTGACGAGCTAAGGAGTATTTCAACGGGACTCCGGGCCCCTAGCTGGTTTACCTTGAACCCATGGGCTAACATTGGGTAGCTTATTGTCTATTTTCAAGCTCGCGTGTGTGCGTGGTTGATGTGATAGAGGCACCATTGTTTATGTAACGTTCTCTGTCAACACCCACCATTGAGGTTTGCGAGATGAGGCGATGCGGAAATTCGTGGGAAACGCACATACATGCCTGGAAGTGATCAAGAAAATGACTTCAATAACAAGTGACCTACACGCTCTGACCGACTTGTTATGATCAAATCAGGAGAGAATATATTTTCGTCATTTCATTCTTTTTCTGTCCTTAATTCATTTTAACCTAACTTCATGCCCAAATTCGTCTAATCAGAGAATATAATGGAGGGTCGGTTGAAAAGCCAGACACCAAACATGATCGTTGACCCAAGAAAGCATCTAGATTGTCAAAAATGACTTCGCTAGTTGCAACAATCACATTGTTTCACCGTGTGCTACGTAAAATGCCGAAATTCATGCTACCTCATGCACTAAAAATCCCTTCAGGTACTCCGCAGCTTCTGTGTGCCCTTCTCCCATTGCCATGTCGAGCGGCGTTTCGCCATATCCGTTCTGGGCCTGAGGGTTCGCATTATGCTCCACCAGAATCTTGGCCAGCTCGAGACAAATTGCCTGCTTACCCTCACAAAAGACAAAAACTTTGTGCAAGACAGTAGAGTTGATGCCGTCTGTCTTGTTTGGGTCCGCTCCAGCTGCGAGAAGCAACTTCACAACTTCTAGGTGCTTATGCACTGTTGCGTGATGCAACGCTGTCAGCTTGAAGTCGTCGCGAAGTTCGAGGGCTGAGGAGCGAGTCTCGGGGCCTAGACCATCCAGTGCCACCAGGACAATTTTGATGATGTCGTCCATGCCCTTCTGGGCTGCAACATGCAGGGGCGACGAACCACGGTTCATCTTCCATGGAATGTTGACCCCAACTCCCTTGTTGACAAGAGCCTGCACCAGGCCTGCATCACCTCCCCGAAGGATGACTCTCTGGACTGTTGTTTCTCCCGGTGATGGCATTGCATGGACATCTGCACCTGCCTCTATCAGTTGATGAGCAGCTTCTGTCTGTGAATGGTCGATGGCCAAAAGAAGCGGTGTTTGGCCCATTCGATCCTGCTTCTCCCTTTCTTTTGATAGCCGAAAAACTAAATTAATCAAGTCCGAGCCTCTCTTGTGGTATACGGCCGCCAGGTGAAGTGAGGTCCAGCCTTTTGTATCTGGCTCATCAATGCTGCCCCTGAGCTCTTGCACTAGGTCTTCTCGCCCATGTATCACTGCCCAATGGATAGGGATACGTCCATTGAGATCTTTCAGCATGCAAAGCGACTCCTTTTCCGTTCCAATCAAAGGACCCCATGACACAAAGAGACCAAGCCTTCCGTGCTTTGCTGCAATGTGTACCGGTGTCGCTCCCCCAAGACCACGAGTATCAAGCTTTCCGCCGGAGGCCATGAGTCTGCTGACTAGAGACACATTTCCATGCTGACAGGCGTAGTGTAGCGGAGTGAAACCATGGATGTCCAAGGCATTCACATCGGCTCCATGTCGCAGTAGGTTCATGACAAGTCGATCATTTCGAACCGCGGCATAGTGTAGGGGAGTCCACTGACATATGTCTCTCTCATTGATACTTTCGATAGATACGAACGCATGTAAATGAGCTCCAGTGATGCCAAAATAGTCCGGAAAGCTGTCGACCGCAGTAGGGTCGGCCGCGGTATAGTAGGCCGGAGTAGGGTCGGCCGCAGGATGGTAATGGTAAACCGGAGTAAGGTAGGCCAGAGCAGGGTCGGCTGCAGTATGGTAGGCCGGAGTAGTGTAGACCTGGCTTTGGAGAAGCTCTATCATGTCTGGACGCTTTTGCTTCGTATATATCCTCAGGAGGTGCTCCAAAAAACGTGGTGGATATCTAGAACCTTGCAACACTAGATGGAGCTTTTTCCAAGTTTCCAAGAAGGATGTCGCATCATGTTCTCTCTCAACACCCATTAGTTTCACATGGTCGGTCAAATTATGAAAGTGTTCGATGAGCAACACAGTACCGCGGGCATAGATGTCCTGAAAGCTCGAAACATAACACTGAGTCTGCTTCCATAGATTCAGGTACTCGCGGTTGGCATCTGACCACTTGCCTTCCTGACGGAACTTCTCGGCCCTTTCCCTTCCCATATCGAACAAGGGCCGAGGAGATGGAAGCCTTTCTGCCACGCTAAAAGCGGCTATGGTGCTGGCCCAGACCTCTTGCTCGGTACCGTAGCCAAGACGGTCGAATTCAGCGGCCAAAGAAGTCAATTCCTGTGTGAGCAGTACTTTTGAGGCACCATTAATGATGGTACTGGCATTTGAATCCCTGGTTTCAACCTTGCTCTGAAGGGTCTTGGGCAGGGTTTTGGCGGCTGATATAAGGAAGGAGAAGAGAAGATCCTTGGCATAAAGCTTCTCCAGAGAGTCCCTCGACTCTATAGCAAGCACTCCTCTCTTTTTCTTTCTTTTATCGGAGTCTCTCAAGATTGAAAAGTTGCGGAAGTGTCGTTGCCTCCCACTGCCACCTAGAGACTGAGGGCGAGGAGGGCCGTAGCCGACAACTCTTTTGTCGTCAATGAGAATAGCGTCCAACTTAGTGTTTCGCTTAAAGATCTGATCGAGCTCTTTCCTAGTCTCACCCTCTAGGGAGAAGCTAGGGCGGTTTTCTCCATCTCCGACTGGCCGTCCTGTGCTGCCATCCTCATATAACCCATCAAGATCTTGAATCTCAGAAAGAACATCGAATGTCTCTGGGGCCCACCAACGAAGGTCTTGAATAAGCTGATCCGTCTTCTGTCTATCTGTTGATCCAAGAAGTCTGATCCCCAAGCCTGAGCGCATCGTCTTCTGGCGAAGCCAATCGTCGTTTTGATCATTCAAGTCGAATTCCGGTTGACT
Organism: Fusarium tuaranense; assembly: GCA_013363205.1. Lineage (NCBI taxonomy): Eukaryota > Fungi > Ascomycota > Sordariomycetes > Hypocreales > Nectriaceae > Fusarium > Fusarium tuaranense. The sequence continues at coordinate 78,680 of JABEEN010000995.1, read as the reverse complement.
CCCTTTCGATTCATTTTCTTCTTGCTCGTGGGCTGTGAACAAACAAAGCGACAGAACCGATTCCAGTTGATCTGCCAACACCTTCCAGTCTCCGTCTTTGCCAATCAAAGGGAGATGGACGTAGCATTGTGAGCAGCTAGCCAATCCGCGGTCATTGTATACTATCGGGAGGGGCCACGTCCATTCTCTTTGATCGTCCGCCAATTGCAAAGGGAATAGGACGTTCAGAACTTTTTCCATGGCTGTAACAAGGTTAACAGCTTCTGAAGCCGCTGGGCCTTTGAACTGTGCAAGTCTGCTAAGATTTCGTCGGGTCTCTAGCACCTGCTGCGCTTTCGAAGAACATGACGGGCGATGGTATAAGAAGGGCTCATGGCGAACATCACTTCCGGTAGAGATAGTCCATGAGTATGGCTTTTGTCTTTCCATATTCATGGACGGCCCCAAGTCTCCCAGCTGTGGAACCAGAGATGCTGTTTCCCCCGGTCCTCCGTTTTGGGAATTAGCCAGGAGAGTTAGTGCCCATGCCAAACTATCAAGCTCGAAGTCTGATGTTAGCTTCTGTTGCCAAGGGGGCATCGCAAGCCCTCTTCGCACCCACGCTCGGATCACTGTCATGATGCCAACAACGCCAAGCTGCGCCAGAGTTGCCGCAGAGTTCATTCCTCTGAGTCCAATGAATTGAATAATGAAGCCAGCCAAGCCGGCGCAGATGCCAATGATTGTCAAAGGTTCTAGACTTCGTGCCTCGACTTTGTCACAACGTCGAGACATGGTTACGACGTTCCGGGGCGTGTTTGGGAAAGTGGCAAAGGGCTCGAATACTTGGTCGCCAACGGTCTGCTTCTGTTGAATCCAGACAATTCGCATCTCGTACTTGTCATTCCTCTTGTAGTGAGTTTCTCGTGTACTGCTCTCGACAACAGTGCCACAGAGAAATACTCCTAAAGCAAGCACGAGTGTGCCACTAACAGCCAGGGGAAATGCATAATCGTCAACGCGCTTGTCATCCTTCCGGAACGTGTTTTTGATAGTCGGATGATATGTGATTATGCCAAAGAAGGCTACAACGCACATCTGTAAGATGACTCCCACCGAGGCGAATGCCTGTAGTTCTTTGCGGTTGCTGTTGTTGCTTTGTAGGTTCAAGATAATGTTTGGGGCATCAGAGCTCATGTTTCGAATGACATAGATGGCTTCATGGGGAGCGAAACCCCGCTCGACAGAGACGTCTCTGGTGCTTGATGGCGCCGACTTTGCAAAGACTGTATACCCATTGTTAGTCACCAACCCTACCTCGCTTCCTTCAGTGTTTTAACTAAGCGTCTTACCTTTGCGAAAGATTCTCGCCACCCTGCCTGTACTTGCATGAGAAGTCGGATCCTCATTTTGGGGTGGGTTATTTTCCAGTTTTCGTAGAAGCTTCGTGCTCTCACTGCACGCCTCTTCCAGAGTAAGCACCCTGATGTCCAGCTTTTTGTGCGAGTTTTGATTCCGAAGAGTAGTTGGGATGAGATATATGAACTCCCACACTGGAGTCGATCCCTGGCACCGCACGATTGTCTGGCCGTTGTACAGTTCGCAGACTTCTTTGGATGTCGAGGACATCAGCTCCATCTCAGCAGCTGATATGTTTTCCCGAGCTCTCCCGACGACGGCTTTTAACCAGGCCGGCCCGCCCACCCGGATCGCGCTGACGAGAATGGTGATGATTCCCAGAGGGGCCATGGCAAGCAAAAGACAGTCTTCCCAGCCTAGCGCTTGGCTCATGAACTGCATAGTTGCACGCTCGCCAAAAAGAGCCAAAAGACTGTCAGCGCCCCAGTTAGATAAATAGAGTCATTTTACAAACAACCGCGTAGGTACTCACGGTGCTAGATCCGTGAATAGATTGTTGGCAAAGTCATCCCAGGGGTCCGCATGGGCAACTCCCACCATGCAGGCAAGGACGAGACCGATGCATCTCCTCTGATAGGACATGCTCGGCTGGTCACAGAGTCGTTTAAGTTGAAAATGAGACAGGATGGTACAGAGACACGGTGACTTGGGCTGGAGTTGCGCGACGAGGTGATTTTTTGCGGTTGCAGAACACGGAACTGTTGCCGGCGAGAGTTAGTTGGAAAGAAAAAGACGAGTGTATCTCGCTTAGGCAACCACACATCGATTACCATGCAGCTCCGCGGTTCTATGATTTGGCTGATTGGGTTGTAGCTGTTGGTGGCTGCAAAATGTGGTTGAAACATCCAATAAAATTCATCATCCCACAGCCTGCTTTTCAGTTGAGGGACTTGCATATGCCAAGAAACTCGATGATTTTCAAGTCCTGCCACCTTGGAAATGGCTGCATAAGCAACCATTGGTGACTGATGTCTCCTTTCATAGTCGTCTAAGGGGAGGATAACCCGTCCCGTGACCTCGAGAGATGCCTGGTCCATCTGTTCTTCAAAGAGGCTAGCCTGGGAGGGATGACATTTCTTCAAGCAAATATCTTCAGGCTTCATCCAGAAGTAGCGTGCATTTCGATAGCCCCTATCAGAATGGTCTACTACGGGCATAGCTCATGGTGAAATTGACCGGAGCAGTGCCTAGGGGTCAAAAGGCATAGGGTCGCCCAATGGCCACACCGCAGGCGGTCTCTCATAGTCGCGCTCAGATAACTCCCCAACAGAAAGCCGATCATACACGCCGGAAAGAACACCAACCTCTGTGTACATCCATCCAGTGTCCATCCTAGTACAGCCCTCCACAGAAGGATACCCATTCCGCCCTCGTCCGCTCGGTCTGCTGGTCCTATCCAGAATGGCGCAAACAACTGTCTTGGGGACACCTAAAGCCCCTTGCTCAACCCACGCTTGGTATTGATCAACGGTATCGAGGCACCTCTGGTCAACGTAGATGCAGTACTTGAATCTGGGCCTGTTTCGGAGCCAGGGACCGTCGGCGCCTGGACCATCTCTCTCGACGGATCTGGCCGCGGCCCAGTCGGAAAATCGTTCTCGGACGTGTTGCTTGGAGGCGCCATCGAGGTCTTTGGGGTCCTCAATAATCGTCCACTCGAGGTGCTTCCAGAGGAGCGTTTCAAGCTCGAAAAACTCTAGGTCCTCTCTGACTGCCTCTTTCAGGAACTCGAGATAGCTCGCCCACTGCGAGTCGTTGGCATATGCGCAGCGATAAATAACAAAACCCCAGCTTTGAAAACCGTCCTCCTGCATGTCTTGGATTACTGAACAAAGTGTCTCATCCTTCAACATGGCCCAACTAATTTGTGGAATGCTATCCAGTGTAGGTTCAACTCCAGGAGGGTGTTGTCGAATACTGGAGATGACGGCGGGAACGGTGCTGAGATAGTTGGCCATCCAGGCCGGGCGAGGGATGGGTCGCATATCGATTAAAAGAAGGAAGTTCTTTAGGGGCAGATGAAGAATTGAGGGGATGTCGTGCTTATCAAGTCCAGAAGAAAACACGGTTTACGTCTTCTCAAGTGAGGTGAGTTTAACCTTTAAGCTTATATCAGCTCAACAAAGTTATCAGAACTTTATTAATAGTCAAAGGAAACTTGTTGAAAATTCTTCTATCCTTTAGAAGTCTATTTATCTCACTTTGAGAAGATTATTATGTGATTAAGTGATGAGGTGCTGATGAGGGTTTGCTAAGGACGGCTAGCCCGAAGGACAGAGCCAAAACACAGACGATATTCTCGACACAGCTTAATATATCATCTATGGAAATTCTAATATCTAATAAACCCCCTTCTTTTTTTGCATCTAAGCTTTATAAGCCGCTGCCGGCGCCACACAGAGCGACTTCATGAGTTGCTCCGAGCCGGCCTGCTGCATGCATGTTCACACCTTATCTTTCTGTTGGCGTGGTTTGGAGAGTCGCATACCTTATTCCTTAACTGACCGAGCCTCAACTTTATCCTTTCTGTAGAGTCTAACTTCAACTCTTAACATGTTAGGCAGGTTTGTCTCAGTGGTGTGTGAGTGTCTATCTATATAAGACCATCATCTCTGCCCACAACAAACAACATGCCATACCATTCTCTTCTCTACCATTTTACCCATAATGAAGCCATCTCCTCTCTCCAATGTTGGCATGGCCATGCTGGCCTACGCCTCCATAGTCTCTGCTCAACAGTTTGAGCACATCTCGTATCCTTTTTACACTTTTAACCTCACCGATACTTGTTTTAGTATGATCAACACGACCATCACAGAATGCTCATCTTTGTTGGATGTGTATACAACAACGCCGTTAGTAACTTCAACTGTATAATGTCGTGATAGTTTGATCTAATAAGAGTGATGCAGGGAGGGTGCGTTTGAGCCTGCAAGAAAAGAACATTTAGATCAGATATGCGTCCCAGCATGTCGTGAAGCACTGGTCAACTTTCGACCCAAGGTTGAAGAAGCCTGCAACACGACAAAGGATGCAGTCGCGTTTCATTACGGTGATATGATCTTTGCTCGTAAGTGTGCTTCTTCACTTAGTCGTCAAGATCTTCGCCTGACTAACTCACCCATTAGCGACCTATCAGACTGATCTGCTGCTCGTGGCCTACGACATCCACTGTTACAAAGACCGGTAGGGGTTTCCATCTAACTATTTCTGTACCTGGCAGTGGGCAGCTGACCGTCAACAGAAACACTGGGAGGTTCTGCGATGAGCTATTAGAAGAATGGAGAACTGGTCGCGACACGAATTTCCCCATCGTGTGCGAGGACTGTACTCTCGGGCAGTGGATGAAACAACTCCAGGCTCCTATCCGGTATCATGATGAGGCAGCCTCCAAGTTCTCCAAAGCGACATCGGCTTGTGGGGCAACTGGGTACGAGTACGTGACGCCGACGACCCAGTATATAAGCCAGGTTACGATGTATACGGAGACATGGTTGGACGACTTTACCACACCTACACCGACGCCTACCCCCTGATCATGTGGGTCCTGGCCGAGGGACCTGGGATGTGTGTCTAGGATCTCGTGAAGTGGTGGGTCTTGACAACGGCGTAGCTCGGGCTTCATGGTCTAGTTTAAGACTTCGATCCAGGGTCACTTGGGCATCATCAAACAATACAAGCCAGCATTCTTCAGCGGGTATTCCAGCTTGTATACGAAGCTGTAAGCTCGAATTATATATCTTCCTCTACAGAGTTTCCCCCATCTACCTTCTTTCAACTCAAATGAACTCTGTTTCACGCATGCTCGACTTCCTTAGTAAGAGGAATCGACTTTTCCTGTGCCTGAACCTTGGCGATACCAGCTGCCGAGTCCTCGCCATCGAAAAGGACAGCAATCTCCTCCAGAGTAGGGCCCTTTGTCTCGACGAAGAAGAAATAGATAGTCAGACACTCAATAACCAAGCTGTGATAAATGTTAGCAAATTTGTCTTGATGGGGAGTCGTTGATACGTACACAGCGATGTAAACAAAGTAGAAACGCCATTCGAGCTGCTGAAGACCAAGAGGGTTCACCCATTGGTTGAAAACACCGCTCAGAGCAGTAAAGCAGAAGCACAGAGTCAATCCCTTAGCTCGGATGCTATAAGGCAAAATCTCAACGGTATAAGAAACAGTCAAGCCAGGCCAAGCAGCTCCCGCAACACCGTAGAAGAGGAAGATCATGGCCACGACGGCGATACCGGCTGAGGAAGACTCAGTCTTTGCGTACACGGCACTGCAGGCTGTCCAAATGCTGAAGGAGATGAGCATGCCTACGCCTGCGAACAGGAAGAGGAAGCGACGTCCGATTTTGTCGACGAAGAAGGCGGCGAAGAGGGAGACGAGCCAGCACCAGATTGTGAGGCCGCCGTTGATCAGGGATTGGGTAGTGGAGCTATTTCTGTTAGATAAGAAGATTTGGATGTTTTATCGGCCGACTTACTCGGTAATTCCGATAGTTTCAAGGATAGCAGCAAGCTAGAGAATGGTTAGCCAGTCGCCTCAACTGCGTCGAGAAGTGACTCACATAGTATGAAACCAATCCGTTTCCACTGCACTGAGAGAAAATAGCCGTAGCAATGATCAGAGCACACCTCTTTCGGTTACCCTTTGTTCGCCACAGCTCAGACCATCCGTTACCAGATGCCTCGCGCTCAAGTCTAAGGGTGTTGAGAATCTCGGCATATTCCCATCGCACAAACGCGTCATCTGGATCATTGTTTCCGTGATACTTGACAAGAACTTGGCGAGCTTCTTCTTCGCGTCCCTTGCTGATCAGCCATCGGGGGCTCTCGGGGACGAACCAGATAGCGAGGAGTTGGATGCCGGGCATCAGGCACTGAAGACCGGTAGGGAGAACCCATTGGAGGTTACCAGTTTGGTGTTGTAAAGTTCCGAAACAGACCCAAGCAGCTACAATGCTGCCAAGGTACCAGAGTGTGTTGTAAATAGTCGTGATCCTTCCTCTGTGGGTTGGGTGTGCCACCTCGGTGATCAACAACGGGCAGGTTCCATTGGAAATGTTGGATCCAAAACCCATGATGAAACGACCAATCAAATATAGAGCGTCTCGGGAGCTGTGATTCTTTTGGGGAAAGCACTGCATCAGAGCACCAGCAACGACAAAGACACAGCCAATTGCTGTTCCCTTCTTTCTTCCAAGTCCGTCGGCGATATAAGGAGCGAAGATGAGGACGAAGAGACCTCCGAAACCGGGCATGGCGCCAAAGATACCGAGTCGGCTACCGGCGGGATGGTCGAAGACTATTTCAACGTCAGTTAAGAATTCGAAGTCAGTGATCAAAACGCGTACAAGATTGCCAGGTATCCATCGTCTGAAGTCCATTGAGTAAGCTTCCATCGTATCCAAGGGTTGTAGAGCCTAGGAAGAGGAAGAACATCATGCCGTATAGTTTTCGAAGTTCGGTCTGCTTCCAGAAGGGTAGGGTTGAACCTTGGGGGACATGATCCTCCGGAAGGTCATGGTCGACCACGTCGGAAAGAGGCTCCTTCTGGCCCATTGTTGCAACTCAGATTCTCAGGATGAGAGTATAAAAGGTGATTATTGTTGTGTTGCCTCGGTATGATGGCCAAGTTGACTGTTCGTGCCTCAACATCAAGGGGATCTCGATACCTTATATCCTCATGACCATGCCGTAGTTCGGCCCGCACCAACCTGCAAAAGCACATCAGCCAACGGTTCACAATCCGGCTTCTCCTCACCCATGACGGGCACTCTGCCCACGCGAGTCGTCTCACCATGCAAGCTTCCGAGGCTATCCTTCCATTGGCGCGCGTTTTCCGTACGTAGTAGTCTGTCAAGTCCCATCCCCATGGGGAAGACAGGAGAAATGGAACCATGCAGGTCACGGGGAGGGTTACAACAGCAGACGAGCAGAGGCTAGAGTCTGATCGGGATAGGTATGGTTCTGGGCTGAGGAGGTTGACCCACTGTGGTGATGGCTTCAATTGGATAGACTGACTCGTTTAGCGGGGGATGGATGCCACCTCCTGGTCAATGCGGAAGGGTTGAGTAAATCCGACATTTCTGCGAATCGGCCCATATAGTCGGGACGGTGTCTCCGAGGATACTCCTCGGATCTTTTGGGTTCTGCATAGCTTCATGTCTTCCATCAGAGCTTCCATACCATCGGAACAGATCATGGAGCAGCATCTGATGCCTCCCGTGACTGAGCAAGAGCCTCGTCCCCGCAGAACGACTCCATCAGGCGACAAGACACGGAACCAGAAAGCCTGCGATGTCTGTCGATCTAGAAAAGTCAGGGTACGTAGTAGTTTAAGCCCTTCTCCAGGTTACTGTAGGTAACTAACAGCACTTCAGTGTGTATATGACGTAGGTCATCAACGATGTCAAGGCTGTGTCTTTCTCGATGTGAATTGCACACATCAAAGACCAAGAAGGAAACGGGGACCACCAAACAAGTGAGGATCATCATCCCCATGTCTAACACAACGTGACTGACATAATCAGACATGCCCAACGCCGCCAAATCCCACATCCCACATCCATGGGGTCCCCAGATCCTGGGGTTCAGCTGACACCCCTAGCTCAAAATCATGAGCCTCAGTCACCGCTCCAGAGCCCCGGGTTCTCAGACCATGCGGCCGGGACACCATCTGATACCCCATCGGTCCTCCGAAGCCATTGGCTTTCGGCCTTTGCCACGGATGCGGTTATATCCCGCCTCCTCAATGACTGGTTCGACAGGATTCACCCCCTTGCTCCGATCCTCCTCCGTCGGCGGTTCCTACGTCGTCTCCACAACCGGGAGGCGGACGGGGATGCCATTTTCTGCGGGCTAGTCATAAGCGTGTGTGCAGCGACCAAGGCTACGTTTCCGCGTGGGGAATACGGGTCTGTGACTGTGGAACACTGCATCGAGTTTCTGGATACTCACGGGTTGCTGAAGAGTCGGTTCGCCCAGGGGTCTTTCTGCTTGGACTGGTGCATTGCCATGTACAACATGGGCACGGCTATGAGTGCAGTGTCCGAGCTGGGACTAAGTAATATGCGAGCCTATCACGCTTTGAACGAGGCAGCCACGGGAACTAGGTACCTGGCATACTACCGCATGCATGATATGGATGAGGCTGAACAGCAGCTCCTAAGACGGCTATTCTGGCTGCTTTTTGCCGCTTCATGGTACAATACTCTCGCCTGACCTTTCCCTCGTTCGTTTACTGACAGCCATCTATAGCAGCGCCGATATCCTGGGTAGACTACCTGTGAGTCTGCTTGCTCAAGACAGGATTGAGAATTTTCCCAGACCTCTTCCCTTGTCTGATGACCAGATGGAGCCACAACCACCCTCTGAGCATCACGAGCCGCGTTGGCATGGAGACTACACGAGCTATGTCCCAGGACTCAACTCCTTGACCAACCTGTTCTCCATCTGGTTAGAGGTTCAAGAAGTCCGAAATAACACTGATCCACCTGCTTTGATCTCAAAGTATTTAGGAAAAATCCAGTCTGTCATTAATGGACTTCCACCAGAACTACGATGGCGTGGGGGCATGTCTCGACCACCAAACGTCACTCAAAGCCACGATGTCCAAATTGCCAATCTCTTTATAACAAGTTTCGAGATTCGATCAAATATCCTTCAGAAATTCGGTCCAACGGATACAAGTGGTCTAGAACACCAGAAAATCGTGGATGATCTTCTGGAGGTCCTCTACCATCTCCCACAAGCTGTGTTTGACGCCAATGGCAGCAGCCTAGTCCCCAAGATCCGAGACATTGGGGCCGCGTATCTTGAGCAGACTCAGCTGAGAAATGGTTCGAGCACTGATGCAAGTGATGATGCAAGGAACAAGCTTGAGAGACTACTGCGGAAACTAGATGATCTGGACTGTTGGCAGGGGATGGCCGTGGTAGATAGTCCGCCTGTGAAAAGGTAGAAGACGTTATTAGGCGATACTCCCCGAAGGATATATGTAAAAGCTCTAATAAAGTTAGAGTATTTGAGAGGGGTTAGAGGTCTACTCTCATTCTGGTGTCTCTTCACCCCCGCGCCGGATAAATAAGAGATGCGTCAAAAGGCACAGTTACGACAAGGATACTAACTACATAAAGACTTGTTTCGTAAACGAGATCTCCAAAGTGCCGAGGAAAGGACGAAAAGACACATGGCCGGCATCCAACAAGTTCATCGGCAGATTCCCCGCATGGATAACAAGAGCCGAGAGCGATTATTCTTTGTAGTTGCGATATTTCGCCGAAGAGGCATGGATGGTATATGCGAAGAAAGTCCGATCATCTTTGCTCTGGACATGGTGGAGTGACATGGGCTAGGCTCCTCCTCCACATGAGGACGAAGAATCTCCGTCATGACACGTCTGAACCACTTCTTCGTCTCATGTGGTCTTGAGACCATATGATCGACGTGGTTTTGGCCCATTGCGTCGCTTACTGAGCCACGCGCAGTAGCTATTTCAACTGTGAAGCTTCTCCCTCCTACACAATGTCACCACAACCTCAATCCCCCATCCTCCACGTACTCTCTGTCAGTCACAATCGTTCATCATGACAGCAATCGAGGTTCCCGCGACCAAGCCTTCTCTCCCTCACCTCCGTCGATCCGAGAATGGCCAGATTCAGCTCATCGTCAAGGGTAAGCCCTTCCTCATGCTCCCCGGTGAGCTTCACAACTCGTCGTTGAGCTCGGCGAGGTTCATGAGCGAGGTCTGGCCGGATATGAAGAAGAATCACATCAATACTCTCCTTGGTTCGGTAACATGGGAGACTATTGAGCCTCGCGAAGGTCAGTTCGACTTTAGCGAGCTTGACCGCGTGCTTGCGGGCGCCCGTGAGCATGACATGCACCTGGTACTGCTCTGGTTCGGCACATACAAGAACGGTATCTCTACTTATGCACCCGGCTGGGTCAAGAAGGATCACAAGAGATTCCCTCGCGTCCAATGCCTCGAGGCTGGTGGCGTTAAGCGAACCATCGAGATGGTCACTCCGCTGAGCGAAGAAGCTTGCCAAGCAGACTCGCGCGCTTTCGCAACCCTCATGCGACATCTCGCCGAGGTTGACTCGGAGCATAACACTGTGCTCATGGTGCAGGTTGAGAATGAGACTGGACTACTGGGCGATTCCCGAGACCGATCCCGCCGAGCTGACAAGGCCTTCGCTGAGCCTATTCCCAGCCAGCTTCTAGAGCATCTCGGCAAGATCGAGACACACTCGCAATTCAAGAAGCGTTTCCCCAATGCTCCTATATCCGGATCACACTCGTGGGACTCAGTCTTCGGCGCTGGTCCTTCTGCGAACGAGGCCTTCATGGCTCACCACATCTCATCCTTTGTCGGTCGCGTCGCTGCCGCCGGAAAGAAGGAATATCCTATCCCTCTATACACAAACACATGGCTCAACTTTGACGATCCTTCGCAATTAGACTTGCGAGGAGTTCCTATCGTCGTCGGAGGCGGTGCAGAGCCTGGTGTCTATCCCTCAGGAGGCCCTTGTCCACATGTTCTCGATATTTGGAGATTTAACACACCTTCGCTCGACTTCTTGTCACCCGATCTATACTTCCACGACTACGAGACTGTGTGCAAAAACTACACTGAGCAGGGCAACCCTCTGTTCATCCCCGAGCAGCGACGAGACGAGAACGGCGCCCGACGAGTCTGGCTCTCATATGCCACATACGGAGGTCTCGGAGCAAGCCCCTTCGGTATCGACACGGGTGCCGAAGTTGTCGGTCGCGAATTCAAGCTTCTCGCCCAGACATCATCATACCTATTAAACGCCGCTCCCGAGGATCGCTTCGGTTTCTTCTTTGATGAGGAGCCCTGCGACAAGTTCCCTGAACAATGGACCCGTGTCTTTGGTGACATCAAGGTCATCGTCGAGCGCTGCTTTGTGTTTGGCAAGGCCGGTGCTGGAGGTGGCATGGTGATCCATCTCGGAAACTCCAAGTTCCTCCTCGTCGGACGAGGCTTCCACGTACGCTTCGAGGGTGTTCGCAAGGAGTCGACGTTTGCGGGTATTCTGTGGGCTGAGGAGAAGGAAGTCGACGCTGAGGGTAAGCTTCAGACGTTGAGGATCTTGAACGGAGATGAGACGAGGAGTGGCGAGTTCCTCATGATGCCCAATGACGACCCCGACTATGGCGGTTTCCCAATTGCAGTTACTGTTCCAGCACGAACATGCATCGCAGAAGTTGAGGCATACTGGATCGCCGAGGATGAAGAAGACAGGTAAAGGGCAACTACATAGACATTTCATTAGACAAGTCCGATAAAGGACGTTTTCATCAAAGATACTTGACTAGAATAGAGCACTCTCAATCGACGAGTTCATGAAGCCATTCCCATGAGCGTCTGACACATACGACCATAGCTCTTGGAAAATACGGGATCCCGTCCGCTCTCCCATAGTCAAGCTGAGAAGCGGTGAATTAGTACTCGGGTCGGTGACGACCGGGGAATCCTCACTGTTGTATGTTTTTTGCCGATTTTTCTTCTTTTTGCCTGTCTGTGATACTCATCTGGTGTCGTTGAGATAAATGATGATGAAGGATCTTTTGGTGCGCGTCACGTGGCGGTGATGTGTCGAACATCACCAATTTCGAGATCAGCCTCAAGACACCAGCGTTGCATGTAACTAAAGATATCCGACATATTTCAATTAAATTGTGTAATTTAATACCTTTTTTGAGGTTAATTCTCCATCAAGAGAGGCTCATATCGCGATCCATCAAGCCCCCAGACCCAGCAGTTCATCTCCCAATCCTTCCGCCATGTCGGTATAGGGTAAGCTCGCGGCAAAAGACAGTCCAACTTCAACACAACTCAACACGGAAAAAGCGGCTCAATTCGATAAGAAGACCCATCAGAAACGGATCCCCATCCCTCAAATCAATAGTTCGCCTCTTACAATTGGTGTCTGGACCGGCTGCCCCTGGACTGGTGCTGATTGCGGCTCTGCTTCCGATGGTCGGGCGAATAACCGTGTCAAAGGAACGAGCTATCATCTTCAACTGGGTCACTCATCAAAAGAGTACCCAGTGAGATGCGCAAAATAGCCCCGTTCAAGAATACTCGAGTTCCATTGCTCTCCTGATATGGTTGCGGAGCCGCAAGTGTCTACGTACGCTGGATGACGATGCCGCAGTTACTGCTCACCAAAGGTGGAATGCCGCACGACACTCTACACGCACCTCGAACCGAAGCGAAGGATTAGCCAAGACTGGACGAGATGATCCCCTCCATAGCCGGCCGGCTCTTGAACTGCTGACTTTGAAGGCTGTCTTGTTGGTTCATACCAGACAAAACCAGGTCTAGCCCTTCCCGGCTGACGGATGCGCCGAACATCGGCCCAAGCTTGACTCGCACGAGGCTTGCAGGATAATGTTCTAGAAAACCCAGGAGCATGATCCCAACATGCAGGAGAAGAAACAGATTGCCTGCTGGAAAAGCAAACTTACCCCAATTCCTGTCTCCGACGAACGGTTGGGGTTGCATCATCCCCTCATCAGAGTTGTGCATGGACGGATCAACACACCCCGCGAAAACCTTCAATTTGAGAGAGATCCTGCTTGACCACACGAGGAGAAGATCGTCGTGACCGTGCTGCAGACGATCAAGGAAGCTAAGGATGTAACATGAGGTAGGGCTGAGAGATTGAAGCATCTCGTCGGCGCGATGTCTATGGGCCCATTCTGTTTGGCTTTCTCTCCGGCTCAAGACTAGACGCTGCAGCAGGCAAGTTAGTCTTGGGTCTGGGCCAAGACCTTGTCAACACCCATCGTGACCTTGTGGCTGGAATGATGAGAACTCTGGAGCAAAACTCCGGAAAGACACCGGGTTCGACATTTGCCTGCCCAGTTGGATTAGCTTTTCTGTTAGTTAGCTCTCCGTTGAAGGCAATGGACGACAAGCTTCTTGGGATGCAAGCGCGGGTAAACTACAGTAGCTAGGTAAGCGCGGCAGCTCCGTAATCAGGTGAATCAAGAGCCCAAGTGACAGACAGCTCGGGAAGCTAGCAGCGCCGCTATCCATCTCCCTAACGCGCCGCCTCTTGAACATGGTTTCAACGGTCTCCTTTTGGGAACGCCAGGGTTGCGGAGTATTTGTTGTCCAACAAATGCCTTACCTGATTGAAGCTTAGCGGGATATAAGGACCGGCCCGGGATAGGAAGGTAGAGAGTGTGATGCCATATCAGATGGTGTTGGGATAAGCATCTAATGAGAAGCCACAGAAAGCATGAATGAGGCCGAGATGATGCAGACTTTGTTATCAGCGCATTCTACTCGGCAATGGTGTAGATGAGATGCAGGAACAGCTGATGGTGCATCAACCACTCTTCTTTCTCACATTCAACAATACAGGTCAAATCACATCACCGGAGCATTCCGTTGATCTAATTGGCGGCTTCAAGTTTCTTGGGTGTGTCTCCCGGGACCGGGTTTAGTAGCCAGTCGGTGGCACCATCGCATCTAGACCCCCCTCTCTGGGCTGGAGATTTATGTTGCATTCCGGGTGAGGTCTATTAATGGTAGGGAATTTGATAGCAGACGAGTCAATGGTGGAAGTGGATGCACTTGTTACGAAGGGATTAGGGTCTGTGGTGAGATGAGATGAACAAGTTGATGGATGATGGAAGACGCTGTGATCCAGCCATCCATGGAGATGGTGGAGGCGCGTTTACCCCTGAGGCACAGGGGACACGACGACAAGGCTAGGGCATGACACCCCCTGGACGACAGGCCTCCAATCCCCTGAAAGACACTTGACCCGACGGGGCCGGCACCACTTTAACGGCCCACCTTATGACCGGCGCCAATAGAACGGCGGGTCTATCCCCATGTGAAAGCTCGTGCTTTTCGGGTGGCGACGGTCAGAAAACAACACCACACAGAAGATGGATTCTGGGGGAGAAATGTGTCAACAGAAACCGTTACGTTGGATTTATGTAACAGCTTCACCTTTCTATGGCTCGCCTCTTGTAGAATTCCACAATACCCCAGAGTTTACTACACATGAAAACCTTGCCCCGGATTTTGAACTGTCAAAAGATGACAGTTAGAGATCCATTTTCCCCAGACTGGAGAAATAAAAAAAAAAACGTGGCATCTGAGATCGCAGATGGATCAAGAAAAGCAACGACATGCGTAAAAAAAGCTTCCAGAACCGCTAGAACATCCCGCGCAAAAAAATGGAAAGGATGCGCCGTCAGTGTCGCTTGCTGGGAAACGTGGCATGGGCTACTTCGGGACTGGATCTTGAGCTGATGATTAGAGCCTGTTCCTTTCTGAGGGAATCCCATCCCATCCCACGTGCAGTAGCAGTAGCAGTAGCAGGCGTGTCAAACCAACAACACCAAGACTTTCTCTGTAAATGAGCGTCTCTTTTTCCCGTACACGGATTACCAGGATCATGCGACGCCGACAATGATCTAGACACTTCATTGGCTTAATCCACCGACCTGTCAGCAATATTACCAGTCGACTCGTCGCCTCGGACACGGCTCCGATAAAAAAAAACCTCGAGTGCTATGTCTACGAGTCAGTGCACGGCATGCCGCAATACCACGCTAACCACCCGCAAAGCCCAGCTGAAGGTTGCTGAGGTAAAGCCAAGACGGCCAAGATTCTCCAACACACGTCTTGTCCATGGGACAAGAGACGACCCCCCCTGCCTCCACTGGAGGTTTCCTCAACTGGGCAAGACTGGCCGCGTTCGGACTTGTTGTACCAAGCAAGACATGTTCTCCTATAAGGTTTCTCGCTACACACGTCTCGGCCATGAACCGGACCCCATCACACAATAAACTGGGGACCCGCGTGAGCTGCTGTACGCTTTGACGGTCCCCAAGCGTCGATAATGGCAGATGGGCATTCAACTTCATGATACGATATTGCACAACCACCACCGTCCTCCGACTCAATCCCCTAAAGCTACCACGTAGTAAGCTAAAGCTAGACATTCGCGAAGCCTTCTGTACAACGACGCCACCGCGCCATTTCTCTATAGCCCTTTACTGCTACGCGGTTGGCTTGAGACCCCTGGCGCGCTTCAAACCATGTCGTGTTTCTTGACGTGCAGCAATAGACAAATCAAGTCTACAACCAGAAGGGAACGGCTCCGAGTAGCCAAGCTGTGCCTCCTTCCCCCCCCTCCCCTCCATCTGTCTGGACCTGTCCATTGAACAGGGGCATTGCCCCTCCATCCATCATCCCCCCCCTTGTCGGGTTATGATAAGCTCGCATCAACGACAGCTTTGGATCCGGGTTGTCCTATCCACCAAGGTCCCGCATGTTTTTTGTTCTTTGATGCAAAAACTTGGGTCTTTCGTTCCTTTTCCAAGTGTCATTGTCATTCTTTTGTCGATCCTACCTTTGACTGCTTTCGTGGTTCAATCTCATATCGAATTGCCTCGACATCTCACTTAGACGAGAGGGCTCATCGCCCACACAACCTCCCACCACCATGGGCTTTTACACAGAAGCACCCGACCTACGGCCGTTCAGCGAAGATAAGCCCACGCTGCTGGTATCGTGGTGGGTTACGGCTTTCTGCTTCGCCGTCATCCTCATCCGCATGTCGGGTCGCTATGTTCGAGTCGAGAAGCTACTCAAGGAGGACAAGATCGTCGCAGCTGCGCTGCTGCCGCTGGTTCTTCGAGCTGTCTGCGTTCACTTTGCCCTTAAATACGGGACTAACAATGTGAACCTTGAGGGCGTGAAGCTCACGCAGGATGAGATTGACAAGAGGGTTATTGGAAGTCGGATGGTCCTTGCCAGCCGAGTCTTTTACGCTGCTACGTATGTATTCACATTAACATTTGATGGATTATAGCTAACATGATCAAGACTATGGATCATCAAGTTTACAACACTCGAGTTCTTTGAGCGTCTCGCCGGCGCAACTAGACGCAAGTCGCACGCCCTCATGATCATCGGCATGCGTGTCATCTTGGTCGCCACCTTTGTCGCCGTCCTCATCAGCGACCTGGCTGAATGCCAACCCTTCCCTCACTACTGGCAGGTCACGCCAGATCCTGGAGGTAAATGCCGTCAAGGCTTTGCGCAGATGATCACCATGGGCGCCTGCAATGTTATTACCGACCTCGTCCTGATCGCCTTCCCTATCCCTATTATCCTGTCGACACAGATCGCTACTAAGCGCAAGGTGCTGCTCATCTTGCTCTTCAGTCTGGGTCTTCTCACCGTCGGCATCACACTCTACCGAATGCCTCGTATTATCCAGGCGCAGGGAAGCCAGGTTGTGCGCACCATGTGGGCATCCGTCGAGATCCTCGCTGCCACCGGTGTGGGCAACACCGTCGCTCTCGGATCATTCCTACGTGACAGCGGTGTCAAGCGCAAGAAGTTCAAGGGCTCCAACAGCTACGAATACTCCAACTCTCGATCACAGTCGCAGCCTACCAAGCTTACTCGCACAGCGGGTCACAGCAACTGGGAAGAAGAGAGCGAAGATGGACAACCCGTCAAGACGACCGAGGGTATCTGGACAGGTAGTGCTGCGTCGCATACGACTGCTGGCTCTATCTCTATGCCCAAAGACGACGACTTGCGCAAGTCTAGCGAGAGACCCGTCAGTCCTACACAGAGTCACGACTCCCTCATCACGCGGGATCAGCTGCAGCACTCGGTCGAGATTGGTCGCAACGAGTTCCCATTTAGACCGCCGTCTGCTGTAATCGCTGGTAACTCGAAAGAAGTGCAGCGCAGCCAACGAAGCAATTGATGCAATACGTCACGGAAGGGATTTTATTTTAATTCAGGATACCATTATACCATATACCATACAATAATTCTTGCAAACACATGTATTATTAGTTTGAGGAGCTACATGACGGACGTCAAAGGGCATGACCAATTTTCTTAGATGTTGTATACACATACCACGTTTTACTTTGTCTCAACAATGACTTCCTACGCCCTTTGCTTACATCTTTGCGCTTGGCTTACATGTTGAACACACCCGGCTTGTCTGTCTTCCGCGGTCGGAGATGAGACAAGACGTCTCAGACATTTGATGGATGGAACCCTCTCCGCGTTCCCACAATACCTTACCTTTGAGTACGACATCATCTCCAAGAAACCTCCACAACTCGGACCACATCCGGGTCGCGATGATGATGGGGCTTTCCCCTAAATCTGCCATTTCCACTCAATCACAACGGTCGAGCCAATCTACAATCTCCCCTCGCCTACAGTCACAAGTCTGAGCAATGGCTCTCTTCTGGGGCTGTAAAGCGGACCGCCGTGACATGTTTGTACGTAATGGCAAAGGACGGCGGGTTCCAGGGGAGACTGTGCCCCGGACCCTCACCTGTGGTGGTGGTGGTGCTTCCCCGCGGGACCGAGGGCCACGAGTCTTGGGGGAAAAGCGCCCCCTTTTTTTTTGGTTGCTTATTTGTTCGAAATGGGAAGTTGAGGTGCATCTCGCCGAGTCTATAGTTTCAACACTTTGTACCTAGGTTAGAAGTGGCTGGTATTAGGAGAAGAGAGACACATGTGAGGCTTGGACGAAACATTGCGAATGTGACAAGGGTAGTTAATGGACCTACCTATTTGAGCCTCGTCGATGGCGTCTGCTTTGTCCCGCCGCCGTCGAACAACGACCGGGTCGCCGGTTGTTTTTTCGCTGGCGTAAAGGCTGGTCCCTGGACCGCGATGGATGGATGGTCTGTGTGTGTGACCTTGCGGGGACCTGAAAAGGGCATCATTCAGCAGGGACCACCACCCCCAAATCATGCGTTGAGCGGGTACCCCCCTTGTAGCCGCGGTCTGGTCTACCCATCGCCACCCATACAGGGCTTCAGGCTACTGAATGACCAGCTGCTTGATCCGTTAGTAGCCATGAGGTGAGGGGATGAGGTAATGGGGTAGGTAAACTATTACTGTTACTACTGATCTTGAAAGTGGTTCTAGATGCTCACGCATGTTCTGTTACCTACTCTCTTTCGCTTGGCCTTGTCAGACAAGCAACAAAAAAAAGAGTCCGAGTGTCTGAAGTGGAGAGCAAGTCTCCATTTGCTGATCACCCCGTTCGTTATTCGAAGGTACATAGACTGTGTGGCCGCTCCCTCTCTGCGTTGTTTTCCCTTGTACTGGGCCATTTTCCCATCATCACCAAGCTGCTGTTGTTGGGAGCTGTTATTGGGAAAACAGAGATATTCTGTCATTCCCCTCTCTTTTTTATATATCCATCCCCTCATACAACGTCAGCTTTTCCCCAATATCTTCTCCAACTGCCGAATACATCACCCGCCGCAAGATTCCGCCCATTCGGCTTGTGTGATGATCCCATCCCAATCCTACGGGACACCAAAACGCCACCCGCCGGGTTAAAAAAAAAATAACGCCCTCCTCGGCGTAAATCGTCTTCAGAGTTTTCTAGAAGGCTTTTCGAAACGACCCTTGTCTTGAATTGAACGGTTTCTTTTTTTCGATCTGCATACAATCTATCAGAGAAACAACTCCTCATGATTGCGCAGTCTTCTGCACGTCATTTATCAATCCTGGGGGAATAAACTGGTCATTCTTTTTTACTTTTTTTTTCTTGTTTTTCTCCAGATCCCCATATTTTTCATTGGTTTGCTTTTTCCGGAAGCCAACCTCGGCCGATTCACCCGCCTTTAAAAAAACCTAGCACATCCCCCCCGCCACAATGAAGGGCGACATCGTCCTAACGCGCGACGTCGAAGTCGTAGAGATGAAAGATCTCGGCAGCGGCTCCGGCGGCGAAGAGCAAGGCACAACATGGCAAATCTCAGCAAAGCAACCTGCTCCCTCAAAGGAACCTGCGGACTGGATGGATGGGTTCCGTCGTGCCGAGCGTCGGTCTCTCAAGAGCCGAGACGGAGGAGGCGGAGGGTATCAGCCTACCGATGGACCGATGTACCCCGGGGATAGACATTATGATTTGAAGGCTGCTAATGCAAAGACTGCGAATACGGCGCTGGCGAGGGAGTTGAAGGGGAGGCATTTGCAGATGATTGCTTTTGGTGGTGCTATTGGTGAGTTATCATCTTTCGGAGGTCTTCCGGTGTTGGTCGGCATCGTCGGATGTGACCTGTTTTTGGTCGCGATGCCTTCAAACAGCTCGAGGAGAGTATAATGAGGTTGATGCTAATTGTTGCTCTGTAGGAACTGGTCTGTTTGTCGCTTCAGGCACTTCCCTGTATAGAGGTGGCCCAGCAAGTGTCCTCATTTCTTACCTCATCATCGGCGCGATGCAGTACTGTACCATGCAATCCCTCGGCGAGCTTTGCGTCGTGTTTCCCATTGCTGGTTCATTTTCTGCTTTCTCAACACGCTTTTTGGATCCATCTTGGGGGTTTGCCATGGGTTGGAAGTAAGTTGAACACACCTTGAAGACTGACCGTCTCTAACCATTTACAGCTACTGTCTGCAATGGCTCTTCATTCTCCCTCTAGAAATCATCGCTGGCGCATTCACAATATCATACTGGAACGAAAACCTCAGCAAATCCATCTTTGTCGCCATATTTCTCCTCTCGATTGTAATCATCAACCTCTTCGGCGTCAAAGCCTACGGTGAAGCGGAATTCGTCTTTTCCATCATCAAGGTTACGGCCGTCATTGGCTTTATGTATGTTCTACCCATGTCACATCCATAACTCGGCATCTAACAATGTATAGTCTCCTTGCTATTGTCATCAACATCGGCGGAGAACCCGAAAGCGGCTATATCGGCGGGCAATATTGGCGTAATCCGGGGCCCTTCAATAATGGGTTTAAGGGCTTTTGTAGCGTCCTTGTCACCTCCGCGTTCTCATTTACCGGTACCGAGCTGATCGGTCTTGCTGCTGCCGAGACTGCCAACCCCCGCAAGTCGCTTCCCACCGCTATCAAGCAGGTCTTTTGGCGTATCACCATCTTCTACATCGTTGCCCTCATGCTCGTCGGTCTGCTGGTTCCCTCCAACGATAGTCGTCTCATGAGTGGTTCCAGCGTCGCCGACGCCAGCGCCAGCCCGTTTGTCATTGCCATTGAAAAGGCGGGAACCACCATCCTCCCGAGTGTCATGAACGCCATCATCCTCGTCGCCGTCATTAGCGTCGGTAACTCGGCCGTTTTTGGCTCTTCGCGGACCCTTGCAGCCTTGGCTGAGCAGTCTCACGCCCCTCAAATCTTTGCCTATGTCGATAAGCAGGGTCGTCCTCTTATGGCTATTATACTTGCGTCTTGTATTGGCCTGCTCGCTTTCCTGGCTGATTTAAGTTTCCACGATGCCATCTTTAACTGGCTACTCTCCATCAGCGCCCTTAGCACCCTGTTCACCTGGGCCAGTATCTGCCTGTGCTATATCCGCTTCCGCAAGGCCTGGGCATACACCTCGCATACACTGGAGCAGCTCCCCTTCAGGTCACACGTCGGTGTCATCGGCGCGTGGTTCTCCTTTGTCGGCTACGTCCTCGTCCTCATCTCCCAGATCTGGATTGCCGTGTCGCCTGTACCCGAGCCCGACATGGACGAGAGCGCACCCGCGCTTGTGCAAAACTTCTTCCTCAAAGTCATGGCCCTCCCCATCATCCTCCTATTCTACGGCCTCCACAAGCTCTGGTACCGTACAAAGATTGTCCGCGTCGACGAGATGGACGTCGAGACAGGACGGCGGTACTTCCGTATTCACATCATGACGGAGCAGGAGCGTGAGGAGAGACTTGGATGGCCCATGTGGAAGAAGCTGTATCGACTTCTCTGCTAAACATTTTTCTTGTGTTTTTTGTTTGACAATTGGATATCGCATAGACCATTGATGGACGTGTACATTGGATGTCGGTCATGTATATAAGAGCTATGCAAAAAGCAATGGCGTTGCAGGAAGAGATATCAGGAATCATGTGTTAGAATTAATACCATTGCCGACCATCGGCTCTTAATGTTGACGATACAGCATTGTTATTGATCTCACTGTGTTAGGCTGTGGCTGCTAACAATTTAGCGCGTTGACGCCATCGCGACCCTTATCCCAAACGCGGGGAAGTGTCGGGTTATTCGGCCTTCCACTGTCTGCCCATGCAGCGAAGAAGACTGAGAGAATTGTCCATACCCTGATTGGCGAGTGTCAATAATGCCCACCTCGGATCTCATTCGTTCATCACAAATGTGATGGAGACTTCTTCTACTGGTCGCAAGCGGACGAGTGTTCGTCGCGCCAACGTCACGGCTTGCCAACGCTGCAAGTCACGAAAACAGAGGTGCGACCAGAACATCCCGGCTTGTTCCTCTTGTGCTCGGGCCGGTGTACCATGTGTAAGTGTAGATGCAGATGGTCGATCTGCTCCTCGAAGGTATGCCTACTGTTCGGTCCGATTGAGTACCATAGCTGATACGCGGGATCAGTTACATCAAGAGTCTAGAGGACCGCGTCGCTCAGCTTGAGCTTGCTTTACGGAGTCATGGAGTCGAGACTGAATCTGTTTCCGATGTTCAGACCCCTCAAGAACCCGGGACAGTCATTGAAGCATCCTCGGAGCAACACCAGACAGCTGGAGGGCTGACGCTGTTGAACCTGCTGGTTCCCGACCCAGGCCATATCCAAGACGGAGCAGCAGCTGGGTATCATGGCCTGCTGGAAAACATCACAGTTTCTACCGCAGTCAAGTTTCCTCCAAAGACGACCGCGTTACAGCTTGCTGCTACGTACTTTGAGCACTCCAACTTCTTCTCACCGATACTCGATGAGGGTCGGTTCCGGGCAACGGTTGAGGGCCTCTACGATGCCGAATCTGGGCCAAGCCAAGGGACATTGAATGAACGGTTTCAACTTCTTATGATTCTCGCCATCGCTATCCGGCTGCTCAACAGGACTGATGCCGCTGTTCCCACGACGGGGTCAGACTCTTTCTTTGCGTCTGCCATTCACGCCTTCACGGAACGGCCCCATGCCATCTGGAAAGGCGACCTTGAGCATCTGCAAAATCTACTTCTGATTGTGCAATACACCATTTTTGCCTCAAACCTTTCCGCCGCTTGGCACTTTATCGGTCTCGCGACGCGGCTTGCCATCGATCTCGACCTCCTCAACGAGACCCAGAGGGGCCTTCCACATAGCGATGAAACTCCAATCGCGCAGGCTCAAACGAATAAAAGGCGGCGTGTATTCTGGTCGACATACATACTCGAAACGAATCTCTGTGTTGTTCTCAATCGACCGCGGTCTATACCCGACGAGGCCATCTTCACCCCTCTCCCATCAACGAGCGGTCCCGAGGCATCAACTCCGCTGGCCAACCACTGCATCATCTTTCGTCAGATCGAATACGAAATCTTTTACACATTAACCTACAAGCCTCGAATAAATAACCCCCTTTTCGACCTTCACGAATGGAAGATTGGCATGAGAGACCGCCTTGTGGAATGGCACCAGACCGTCCCACCTCTTGATGCCACCTCCAAGCTGGCCCCTCAAAACTTCTTCCACGGCGCTTTGTACATGACACTTGTCTATCTATTCTCACCCTCCCCTCATTTCCCTAATCCACCGGAAGCAGAATTGAGAGACCTCGCCCAGTACGCTTCCCGGAGTGTTGAGCTTTACAGGGCCGGTTTCAAGGAGGGCCAGCTCCGATTCTACTGGCGAACCATACCTAACCTCTTCCGATCGGGCGCAGCTCTTGTTCACTGTATCAAGACTCTACGAATTCAAGGCGCAGTCTTTGACACGAACGACTTGGAGAAGAGGGTGACAATGTGTTCGACTGTTCTCTGGGGCATGGCTGAACGATATCCTCCCGGGGCGTCGTATCGCGATCGGTTCGACGAGCTAGCGGCTTCCATGTCCGAGGTGTCTTCTCCGACGAATGGATTGACCTCGGTTATATCGCACGAGTTTCTATTTGCCAACGACGTGATTGCGCCGTTGGACTTGGATGATACTGCTACGTTGTGGACTACGACGCCGCCGAACTTGGATCCGTGGATCTTTGATCAATCATAGTGATATAGGACAGGGATACTGGGCATAAGCACTGATAGTTAGACATCGAATGAAGTGGACTTGATTCACGAGATTGTACAATAGACGAAGCGGCATCAATTGGGAGTACCTAACATTCACAATACACATTTTTGTAACAAGTCTACTTTAAAGACCCTTGAGAGGATCCGGCGGCGCAGGATCATTCTTCAAACTCTTCTCAAATGCTGCCCTCAACTTCATAACCGGCTGCATGACCCAAGTGTTATACGCCAAAATATCCGTCTCCTCCTTGGGATCCCGTACAACGTTGAACAAATACGGTGACTCGAGCTTCCCGGACGACTGATTCACCTTGGGCTCCCAGATGAGATGGAGTTTCCAGTCTTTCCACTTGACAGCGCGCAACTCCTCCTTGATGTAGAAGAGGAACCCCTCGCGTTGGGATTTTGTGGTTGATGGGTCTTTGAAGAAGGCGACTTGGCTTATTCCGTCGATGGGACGGTCAGAGGGGACTTCCGCGCCCGCGATTTCGAGGATTGTAGTGAATACGTCGGTTACGTGGACTGTCTCGTTGGATGTGACGCCGGTAGGTACGTGGCCTGGCCATCGGATGATGAAGGGAACCCTGAGACTGCCTTCCATGGCGGTGTGATATGTCCCTGACCATGGACCAGCGGTGCCCTTGTACGGTGGTCGAAACTCGGGGCCATTGTCTGAGGCAAAGATGAGGACAGTATTGTCACGGACGCCGAGGCTGTCGAGGTGGTCGATGAGTTGGCCGACGCGATAGTCCATTTCGGCCATTGAGTCTGCAAACTCGCCCTGTCCCGTCTTTCCCTCAAAGTCGCGATGAGGAAGAGTTGGGAAGTGTAGGTGAACGAGAGGGTGGTAGAGGAAGAAGGGCTTTTCGGCCTCGACTTGACGCGACAGCCAATCCTTGGACTGGTCAACAAGCATCTCGTCAATTAGCCGCCTCTTTTCCAGGTCGTAGATGCAGATGTTCTCCGAGTCTTGGCCTGCGATACCCCTCATGATGTATGGAAGCTCAGCAACTTCAGGCGTGTAACCTAGGGCGGAAGTAAACTGGCTCTCGTCGGTCGTTCGAGGGATTCCGAGCCATTCATCGAAGCCACGGTCTGAAGGATACCGACCGGGGATGTCACCCAAATGCCACTTGCCATGATGCGCCGTGGCATATCCTTGAGGCTTGAGACATTCAGGCAGCGTACGCTCCCATCTTGTCAGTCCCTGGGGGAACCCAGCAGGTACAGACTGGCGACATCCCGTACGAATGGGATGCCGGCCAGTCATCAAGGCCGAGCGAGTCGGCACGCAGTCGCTCTCGACATTGAAGTTGTGCAAGAGGAGGCCCTCGGTCGCAAGCTTGTCAATGCGAGGGGTCGCGGCGCCGCGGAGGATGCCGCCACCGTAGCAGCCTAGCTCACCCCAGCCGAGATTATCAGCGAGGATGAGCACGATGTTGGGCTTGGTAGGATCTTTGGACATTGTGTGATGAGAAGGGGATGAGATTGAGATTGGAGATTCGTGCTCTGCCAACACAACAAGAAGAGAAAGAAACAAGGGAGCAATAAAATACCAAGAATGACGTGCTCGTTCCTATCATGACCTGGACCCTGCATCTTCTCTATCGCCCTTTCATGAAGCTATCGGCGACACCTCCGAAACCCCACATTTTCGCTCACCACCGACGCTCACCTCCGACAATTTGACTTCCCTTCCCCATGATCTAGTCACGATCACCACGCAACACCTCCCGACGGGTAAAGATACGCGATAACGACACTATATTGCGTGCGAGGTCTGTTCATGGTTGTCAATTGATGGCTTGGGAGCTATCTTTTGTGGTGATGGGGATATAAAGAGGTTGGATGAACTCTGACTGGAGAACAATTTCATCAGCTGGATTTGTCAACTTCAGCTATTAACATGTCTTTGGAAGAGAAGAATACTATGGAGCCTGGTCATGATGCAAAGGCTGAGCAGGACTTTGGGGATGGGCAGGTCTCTGAAGTCACTTGGACCGAGGCCGAGGAGAGGGCCATTGTCTGGAAGTAAGTCAAGGAAAAGGAGTCGCAGGAATCATGATACTGACCATCACAGACTCGATCTAACGCTTATGCCCCTTCTTGTCCTCGGCTTCTTCGCCCTTCAACTCGATCGAAGCAACATTGGCAACGCCCTTACAGACACCCTTACGACCGACCTCGGAATTACAAAGGATGATGTTAACCTGGGAGATCAACTGATGAGCGCTGGTATTATCATTGCCGAGATCCCTTCCAACCTCGTTCTTCAGAGGCTGGGAGCCCCGATCTGGTTGACTGGTCAAGTTCTCGTCTGGGGCACAATCGCCCTCACGCAGGCTTGGATCACCGACATGCCTTCGTTTTTGGCAACTCGTTTTCTGCTGGGTTTCTTTGAGGCTGGCTTCATTCCTGGTGGACAGTATATGCTCGCTTTGTTCTACCGCGAGAAGGAGCTGGCTCTGAGGACTTCCATCTTTTACTTTGGAAACTACTTTGCCACTGCTACTGGCTCGCTCATCGCCGCTGGCGTTCTCCAGATGGGAGGCATTGCTGGTTATGCTGGCTGGCAATGGCTATTCATTAGTACGTGTTGATTCCTCCTCTTTCTTATTTCTAGCTAACATGCTACTAGTCGAGGGTGCCTTTACCCTTGTTGTCTTTCTCATCTTCGTCCTCCTCCTCCCCCGATCACCCGCCCACACGAAACCTATCCACGGTCGATTCGATATCTTCACCGATCGACAGCGCGAAATCATGCACGGCCGCATCCTCCTAGAAGACGCATCCAAGACCGAAGCAAAAGCCCAAGTCACCTTCCGGGGTGTCTTTCAAGCTCTTACAGACTATAGGCTGTGGCTCCATCTTGTTCTCAACCTGGCAGCTCTCGCCCCCAAGGGTGGTCTCCAGCTGTACGGGCCGACCATCATTCGAAGCTTGGGATTTAGCAAGATTCATGCGAACTTGTTGAACTCTGTTAGCAGCTTTCTAGTTGTATTCCTCAGTTTTGCCATCGCCTGGGCGTCAGACAAGACCAAACAACGTGGACTCTGGTGCATGGTCGCTTTCCTCTGGAGCATCACCTTTGGAGGCGCCCTCTTCGGATCCGTAAGCAAAGGGAAATGGACAAAGTACTCCCTCTTCACCATGCTGAGCAGTGGAAACGCCCTATCCCAAGGCCTCAACGACGCTTGGCTGAGCATCAATGTCCGATCAGCCGAGAAACGTAGTATCGGTCTCGCATTGGCGGTGATTGGAAGTAATGCTGGTGGATTGGCAGGAAAGCAGCTCTTCCGAGAGAGCGACGCACCCAAGTATACGCGTGGATTCTTGGCGATTGTTCTTCTGTATGTTGCGTGTTTGCCTATTACTGGTGTTATTATGTGGGTGTATGGGCGGCAGAACAAGAAGCTTGACAGACAGCAGAGTGAGGTTGCCGAGGAGAGACCTACGAGTACCCAGCGATATCAGCTGTAGAACTTACGAGTGGATCATATGTCGAATAGGGGCTCGATTTCCAGGCTAGCATGGTTGAGCCTTATACTTTCTAAGGAATAGAATCAATCGATGTTGCTACCGACCGTATTCTACCTTGAGCAACCAGGCGTATACGGTGCATTCTGGGAGGCCCTTTCGTGTGTTGTAACTATTTATCTTCCATGAGGCCACAACTTCAGGTATCTGGTGAGGCCAGTTGACGGGTCTCATTACCACGCCTGCACCTGGGTCATGGGGAAAAGTGACAGGAGCACAAGGGCATTGCATTATCATCATTAAATTAGCTTATGATGTTTATAATATCCTATTTAAGTTTGTATAGGGTTGTAAGGAGCTCGTAGGGCTTGCTATTCGCCGCCCTGGTGCGTTGTCTATTGCTTGATGCACACGACCACAACTGCCTAGAATACTATGAAAGGAGATTTTGTTTTAAAGTTTGGCTGCTATCATAAGGGTGGCTGGCTTTTATGGCCATTTCTGGATGAAAGGACTGTGCAATCATTGAGTTTATGGGCATCCATGCATGTCTCTTAGCTGAGGTGGCTTGCTTTTTGCTGTTGCTACCCACTGATTGGTAGGGGCTGCTTACAACATCATCTCTCCCTGTTAAATAGCCCACAGGTTTCAACAACCTGGACTGTCTCGTCTTTCTCCTTCAATCGATACTCTTCTCGCTACGCCACCTCATTGATATCAGTAAATGTTTCACAATGACTCCGACTTTTCGACATCCCTTCCCTTCGCTTTCGGCCGATAACTTCATCTCCAGCGGGGGTGCAGGCCACGTTTATGCCATCGGCCAGCATCTCGTTCTGAAATGCCCATTTGTTCTTGATAACCCTCACCCAACGC
This sequence comes from Fusarium tuaranense, assembly GCA_013363205.1. Classification (NCBI taxonomy): domain Eukaryota; kingdom Fungi; phylum Ascomycota; class Sordariomycetes; order Hypocreales; family Nectriaceae; genus Fusarium; species Fusarium tuaranense. Next base: position 50,892 of record JABEEN010000995.1, on the reverse strand, counting down.
AATTAGTCAAGATGGAAGAGAGCCAAGTTCAGATGGACTGCGAAAAGGCCGTCTACAAGGTCTTGATGGAGAATCGGCACCCACACATTGTCCATGCCGTTTTGTGTACACCTGAAGGCATCTTTATGCATCGACAAGCCATGACCCTTAAAACTCGCCTAGAGAGGCCCGGTATTACTCAAGACCTAAAGAACCGGTGGATCAGGCAACTCTCGAGCGCTTTATCCTGGCTCGAGCATCTCGGTTTCGCCCATGGGGACCTCAGACCTGCGAATATCTTTCTGAGCCCGGAAGAAGACATCAGACTGGGAGACTTTGATTGTACAGTCAGGGTTGGGGAACAACTGAAGGCTGGAGGAGGCTCTTTTGGCAAACTGTACGAAAACTATGTGTTCCCCAACGCCAGTCCCATGACTGAACAGTACTCGCTTGGATCTTGCATCTACACTCTCCAGTTTGGACACGAACCTTGGCACGAGATCGATGAGCCCCAGAAGATCCTCAAGCTCATCAAGAATGAGTTTCCCGACCCTTCAGAAGACGAGGTGTTTGGCGAGATTATTCACAAGTGTTGGCATGGAAAGTACGATTCAATGCACGCGGTTGAACGAGAGATTCTCAGCCAATTAGGCTTGAAGGAGGGGGGAAATGACTGCGCTGGCGTGGATGAAGAGTTGTCGTCGACATTGGTAGCTGAGTGTGAGGCGTTCCTTGAGAGGGAGTCAAAGAAGTCATGATTTCAGGGATTGCAAGTTTGGCATTGCTTAATTCCTGTGAGCCAACGTCAACCAAGAAAATTCATGAGTTTAAGAGATAGGGGATAAGGGCTATTCTATGGACTATTGAGGTAGAATCTCACAGGTTTAGCTGTGATCACCTGCATCAGGGGGCCCGACATAATTCTCATAGCCCCAAACCCAGTACCAGATGCCCGAAATCGCAGTTGCCGCGACGAAAACAACAGGGGCGTAATTGACGGTGGTTTGGTCTACAGGAAGCATCGAGGGCATGCAAAAGAGAGGAAGGGCGAGCATAGACCAGGCTAGAGGATGAGGTTAGTTACGGAACTTGTGTAAACCAAGAGCGGAGAGGCACATACCAATGGCGATGACGTTGGTAAAGGTGCCAAATTTCCCAAGGTAAAATGAACCCCTCTTCACTTGTTTACGGCCGGTAAACAAGCTGATGCCGATAGGCGTAGCATACGCTGCTGTTAGACAGATGACGCCCACGCCTCCAAAAGCGTTAAAGGCGGCAGAAGATCCAAAGTAGATAAATCCAAGCAAAATTTCGCAGACCATGGCCAACATCATGGCATTGAGAGGAAGACCAAGGCTCTCATTAACCTTGGACCACCAAACTGCTCCTGGAATACCTCCATCACGAGCAAAGGACCAGACGCAGCGAGATGTCGCTGTTGTACAACTGGTGCCACATAGGATGGATAGTACCATGAGCGGGATAAGCAGGCCGAAAGCACCACCTGAAGAGCCTACAGCTGACTTTATGATGTAGGGAACAGGCTGTGCAAGCGCAAGTAGTTCGTTAATGTCTGGCATAACGAAGACAATGGGGATCAAGAAAAGCAGCCCGGCGCACATGTTGATGACAATGGTTGCGACCATGGCCTTTGGCACTTGAACCTCTGGCTTTCGAACTTCTTCACACATGCTACAAGTCATAGTTAGTTGAAAGTTGAACAAGACTAGAAACGCACCCACGAAATAATCATGCCAGTCGCAGAGGTGGCATAGGCAGCATGGAGAAGACCGACGCAAAATGACCATCCGTCTGGCCAACCTGAGTTGTTCTCAAAGTGTGTAAAGACCCAGCTAGGATCACGACGACCGTTCTTAGCTAAAACTAGGATCGTCACGACGATAGTAATCACGCCGGCAAAAGTCCAGATGATGGCCGCGGTCTGGATACTATTAGCCATGCTTATCATTCAGATACACGAGGGCGTGGCCTACGTCGAGGATGGGAAGCCATCGATTACCCAGCGCAGAAACGGCGTTGCAGAGCAGGGTTATACCTATGAAGAGGAGGATGGTCTTGTATGGTTCGTCTCCAAACACGGGCGAGCTATCTTTGTTCTCGAAAACGTTGATACAGGAAACGATAAAGGTTGTGCTACCGAAGGTGACGGATAGTGTGATCGTGATGTTGCCGACCACATAGAGCCAGCCGCAGATCCAGCTAGCGACACGGCGCCATCTTGCGGGAGCGATAATGAATGCTTGATAGTAGACACCTAGGAGAGGAATGAGATTGAGACCCTAGAAACAATAATCACGACATACCTCCTGCAGTAGGATAGACGCTAGTGATCTCGCCAAGAGATGCAGCAACGCAGAGAATGATCAGAGACACAGCAAGCCACCCCCAAATAATATTAACAGGTCCTCCTCCAATGATTGGATAGGTCACAGTCGTGGACAAGCCCCATGGGATCGAGGCCAACACAAACGACATGAACGCCACCTGCAGGGTGGATCGGTTCCTGTTCAGCTCTGGCTTGTAGCCCAGGTTGGCCAAAAGATCGTCGGCCGTATTTTCCTCTACCACATCTGGTGGAAATGCCGCCTTTTGTTTCTTCTCGCTCGTTTCGGAAGTCATGATGCAAGTCCTCTTCTCTTTCGGGCTGTCTGTCGGGTGGCTCTGTGTCTTGGTTAGATGACGAATGCAGAAAGTTGATGGACCTGCGTAAGCCCCTAGATTGATATCAAATAAGAGAGAAAAAGCAAGGAAAGAAAGGTCACTTCTTCCAGGGCGTGCAAATAACAAAGGTAGAGATGGGAGGTAATGGGTAGAGGTGAAGAAGGTGAGTGGGAGGTCGGTCACTGCATGTCTGAGTGAAAACTCTTTGGATATCGGAGGGCCAGCCGACTGTGACGTAAGAACAACATATGGGTCTCATGTTTCATTGAGGATTATCTACTGCTCCTTGGAGGGTTGGTAGAAGAGAAGTTGAACATCTTGGGAGGAGTCGGTATGAGATACTATAATAGGAATAGTGGCAGTGGAGACCCAACAGGGCAAGAGGCTGTACGCTAACCCAGTGCAGTAATTCTAAAGAACTCCGGTGTCAATTACCTATCTCGTCTTCTTGAGAGCGATAATTGGATAAGGCCATGTGGTTCGGGTTGACTTGCTAACAGCGGCTAGAGGACAGGTCCATACAGACACTACATTTCAACGTCAATTATATACCCCTGATGGGATGACTTAAGGAACTGAGATCTTCGAGAAGATATTCAGGCATTGAGGGCTCCAAAAAGATCCATCCATCTAATGAGATGTCGCAAAGATCTAGAGCTTATTGGCTGACAGCACTGTGGAAGATCTCACTCGGACCAACCGAGGCCGCCGTATCAAAGGCTCGGGTACTTGACCACTAAGACGGTGCAAGAGTGAGGAAAACTGCTTGAAAGTGAAGATATCCGTTTTCATACTGGAATTTAGCGGTCTTAATGGAGTGACCGTTTTGTTCCACTTGATTTGTAACCAACCTGTGCATCGGCGACTCGCAAGGCGAAAGTGTCCGAACTTTACCAATGTATCCGATATGGAGCCCCGGAGAGAAACCAGGATCGTGAATAACTCACCTTGTCTCCGCGTTTCGGGGATCAAAGAAAGAAGTATCCGTTAATCTCCATAGACCAACAAGGTTCCTCCGAGTCAAGAGATATAAAGGGCACATTGAAAGAACAAGAATAGGAAATGTTCTGGACAACACAGCCAAGCAGCGAAGCAATTCACATATCATCACACATACAGCATCAACCACAAAGCCACTACCAAAATGACTGCACCTCTCGAACTCTTTGTTCTTACCTGGGGAGTTTATCCTCGTCGAGTCCTCATCTACCTCTCTGAGAAGGGCATCCTCTCGTCCCCCCTCATCAAAATCACACCCGTCATCATCACCCTGCAAGGCATGTCAACCCCTGAAGGGAAGCCACCGGGCACTGTCCCCATGCTTAAACTTCCCGACGGAACATTCATCAAGGAGTCGGTAGCTATCATCGAGTATTTCGAGGATATTTGCGCCAACCCTCAGAATGATTGGCAGAAAGAACTGGCCAAAGACGCCAAGTCTAGCATGCGTGGAGAGACACCCGAACAAAAGGCGCGAATCCGCGATATGGTTTGTCTTTCGGTTGAAGCATGCGTTTACTTTGGATTCGCCTGCCACAAGGGCACAGCCCTTTTCGCCCTATCAGAGACTCCCAATGCCCTTGCTGCCAAGTTGTCCCTGGAGTACTGCAACAAGACTCTGAAACACCTGAGTGAGTACTACGAGGGGGATACTCTGGAGGATGGTCGACAAGTCACCATCGCCGATTGCGTCTTGTACTCGATGCTGCACTTTGCAAAGGATCTGTACAATCTTCATTTGGTAGACAATTTTCCCAGTCTGCAACGGTTCTATGCAGCGTTTGAAAAGAGGGAGAGTGCTCAAGTCAAGGAGGATCACTTCCCGCAGGAATATAAGGAACTGGCATGTCAGTGGCTTCCAGTTGAGTGAGCGATAGTCTGGGAGATGTACTGCTTGGGCTACGGCATCAATTTTATAGTCCAGAGCACTCGTTATCGTATCAATCTAAACAGGGAGTCAAAATTGCAAATAACATCTAAATACAAAAGAATTACAGATTAAATCGACGCTTGAATGTTCCTCAGATCCTTCAAAGCTGTGTCGACAAAGTTCATAGCCACCTTGATCCTATCAGCCTCATCATTGATCACGTACTCATTCGGCTCTTCATCCAACTCTTGACCCTTGCGGTCTAGACACGTCAAGAACTTGCACACCATGCGGCTCATCTTTGTCCCCGCCTCAGCAGGGATGAAACTTTCGCTCATTGAAAGAAGGATGGCTTTGTTCTTGTTTGGGAACTTGGTGTAGTAGTCCCCAGGGTCGGCTTCGTTTGGTCGAAAGCCAAGTCGTATGAAGGTCTCGACGAAAGCGGGAGAGACGAATGGAGGAGCGGACTGCAGGACACTCTCCCAGCGGAGTATTTCCAGCATGCAAACACCCAAACTGTAGACGTCGTGCGCCATCGAGTACTCGCGCTCTGCCGTTGGAAGTTGACGCTCTGGATGCTGATAGATCTTTCGCTGAAGAGTGATGTCTCCTGTCAGACGTGTCACGCCCTCCTCCACCTCTCGGGCATATTGCCATCCGCACAGGCTCAGAGCAGGTATATTTTCTCCAGGCTTCGCTATCGGTGACTGAGCGGCTTCAAGCGGATGGATGAGAATGTTTTCAGGTCGGATATTCTTGTGCACCAACCCAAGGAGTTGAGTCTGAAGAACTGCGCTAGCAAGCTGATAACAAAGATCGACTCGGAAGTTCAGGGAGGGCCTGTCAGAGTAATTGGTCATGAATGTTGACAACGGCATTGTAAGTCCCCCATTGAAGGGTCCTTTAAATATGAGCTGGAAAGCACCGTCATCACGACCCGGCTCGTCTCGGTATCCAAGCAAAGGCAGAATCCCACTGTCGGGCTGAAGTTGAGAAAGCTTCGAAGCGAGTATCTCGATGCTCTCTCTTGCTTCCTCCTTCGTCTCCAAGAGATACGGCTTGGATTCCAAAAGATACCATTGTATGTCCCGGGAAGCTGTAGATCTCCCTCTGATAAACGTCGGGTCTTCGCAAAAAACCTCTATGATTGTAAAGTCTCTAGGGGAAAGATAGAGTGGAGACGAGTCCCTGAGATGTTCACGGAGCATCATCACATCATCGCGGAGCTCGTTTCTCAGCCGTGTGAGCATTCCACTGCTACCGATCCGTATCAGTTCATTGCGAGCTTCCAGTCGTGACCACGAGTCCCAGATGGATGAATTCGCTGTCATGACGTTCATTAGCTCGTCTACCCGCCCCAGGTGTTCCTTGAGTCGTTCCCAGGTTATGATGAGACGTTCCTGATGCTCCGGTAAGACGGTGCGGCTTCTGAGAACTGGCTGAGCTAGTTCTATGAGAAGAGTAAGCTGGTTCTTTCGGTCGTCTAATGCGAACACGCTCAGCTCCTGCGCCAAGGGGGCCAGTCGTCGCTTGTCTTGAACCCGTCTATAGAGTCGGTATCCGTACTCTGCCAAGACCGGGGCTGCAGATATGGCGGAGAGGGCTAGGCCAGCGATCTCCATGTCAAAGGTGATAAAATGGTATGAATGGCTGCTAGGAGATAGATAATGCCGTGAAAGAACGTTGTTGACTGATGCTATTAATATCTAGCTGGGAATGGAGAAAGATCGTTTCAACCCAAGTTGTCAATCCCCCCGATACCCGAGCCTGACTTGACTTCCTGACAGCGTATTGGCTACATTGTGAGTGAATTGTTCATGGCTTGCATCAGCCCCGCGCGGTCGTACCACCAGTCCAGGCAACCTCCAGTCTCCCTTCTAGCAACTATGAGATACTCTTGACACAAAGGGAATATCTATCGAGTAGATACAACGGCTATGGACTCCTTCCGCCCGATCGCATCCTCCTACTCATCCTTCGCCTTTGCGCAGGCTGGGTCCTTCCTTTTCCAGATCAATCCGGAGACCGACAAGCTTGTCCTTGCTGACCCAAAGTTGCTACCCGAATTGAAGAACCTCCGCCTCGGGCACTCTCTCATCCGAGAGGCTCTCGAGAGAGGCTTCGATCAAAATACACTCCGATTGCCTGACCTCCTTGAAGATCTGGCCCTGTACACCAACGCGGTCAACAAGTGCAGTGCCACAGCGCAGCATCTTCGCCTACAGAATGACCTGATATTTCTAAAGGATCCCCGCATTCTCTCGCGACAATGCCGCCTCCTTGAAGCAGCGCGAGAGGCTCGGAGACACTCGGAGAAGTTGCTATATCGCTTTGACAAGGACGCATCACTGACAACCCGACTCAATGTGACGAGGAAAGATGTGCAAAATTGGCTGGGTGTCTCTTTGGGTCTAAATGAACTGGACACGAGTACATCACATACCCCTAAACTTGGCCTTGACCCTAATATCTTTTGGAAATGGACAACCCAGAAGCAAAATCTTTTATGGTGTACAAGCACAAGTAAGTGGGTGACTCTGGTCGGCCGCCGTTGCTACTAACACTTGTGCTCACAGGCACTCATTCAGATGATGAGAGTAGAGATGACCTTGGGTAGGGAGCACGCGTCCATTGTCTACAACAGGGCCTAACTGAGACATGATAGCTTAGCGGTCGCCCACCAGCTTTCGAACTCCCGCAGGGGCTTTGTTGGTTACACCTTCTTCTCCCATGCCACCAAACAACTAGAACCCATCCATCCCTTCTGCCACTTATTAGGGCAACTCATAGCCTCTCAAGGAATGCAGCTCTCAACCGCCCTGAAGGGCTGGTTCCTCAGTCACAAGGACACTCGGCCTTCTCTAGAAGACGCCCGGCGGATGTTTATCCATGAACTACGGCATAAGGAAAACGCTTACTTGATCTTTTCCGGCACAGCTGCAAGCAGGGATGACATGGAGGCATTTCTGCCCATCTTCCAAGACGTTCTGCAAATAGGTTGCAAGCTTTTCGTGATATGCCCGTCTTCTGTGCCAGATCAGCTGAAGGCAGAAGACTGGATCCAAATCACGGAAGCAGAGTTCCAAGAAGAGGACAAGGATTATGATCTTGAGCCAGCTATAGAGCACCGAAGACCCATTGGGGGGCGCCTAAAGATGGGTCGAACCGATGTACTGGAACCAATTCGCCAAGAAAACCCAGCAGGCTGGGAAGCGATTCAGCGATGGTTGGATGAACCCGGTCACGGTCTATTATACATTGTGGCCGACGGAGGGGAGGAAATTCGATTGGATACCATGCTGAGAGAGCTGATTAGTGACACAACCCCGGTGGCCAAGGTTTCATTGAAGATGCTAGTATGGCTGGCGTTTGCTCATGGTGGGTTCACGCTCGGCGAACTTCAAGTTGCTGTGACAGATGATTCCAACCACCTCGCCGTCCTTGGCAGCACGAATCCTTTAGAACGGCTAGACTACTTTCTCCGGTCAGAGCAGGGAACCCGAGGAAACGACACGATCTACATAAAACGAAACGACATGGGCCGGTACTTGCGGTGGTGGCTTTGCAACGAAGGAGGAATACACACTGATGGTCCACATGCTCTGATCGCCGAGCGATGCCTATCCTACATCAGCTCAGTATTCAACTTGACGAGGCTCCCGGAAGATGATGATGAGCTCGACGGATGCATTGGCCGTTACCCTCTACTCCGGTATGCCGGCTACCATTGGGGAAAACACGCTCGCAAAGTCGAGTCACCTTCAGACCAACATACTGGCCTGATTGAGTCCTTGCTAGAGTCTCGCCACGTGGAAGTAATTTGTGCTTTAATGTTCTCAAAATCAGAAACCTCGACCAAACGTCACAGAAGGGCATACGGGAAAATGACGGGACTGCACCTCGCCTCTGCCTTTGGGCTAGTCACTGTGGTGTCGCGGATGATAGGTTCTGGAAAGTTCAGTCCTTGTCTTCGGAGTGATGATGGTTGGACCGCACTTCACTGGGCAGTCGAAAAGGTCCATAAAGACGTTGTGTCCTTCCTCCTAACTTTACCAGACACGGACTCTTTCATAGATTGCAGGACAGGCTCGGAAGGTTGTACCGCATTGCATTTTGCGGTCAAACACCACCAAGCTTCAATGGTGGAGGCGATACTCAAAACGAAGGCCGACGCCAACGTCCAAGATGGCCAGGGCAGAACCCCTCTTTACTTAGCTATTTGGGATGTCCAAGAGGAGGTTGTTGAGAAGTTGTTATCCAGCGGCGCCGACCCCAACATTTCAAGCATTTATGGCACAGCACTGCATTGCGCTGTGAGGCGAGGTGCGCCTAGTCTCGTTCAAACACTAATCTCAGCCAGCAGCTCTCACATCGACCTCAACATTAAAGACATTCTTGCACTAACGGCCCTTGAGGAGGCACAGGCAAGGGGACGCGACGATGTGGCGGCGATTCTCCTTAAGGCGGGAGCAAAGCCTTCGTTTGGTGGTTTGATCCTTACCCAAGCATACGTCCTGGGCTATCATCAGGGCCTCTCCTCAAAGGAGAGTTGGCAGGCTTATGAAGTTGATGAAGAACTATCAGGCCATATCAAACAGGGCAAGCAGTGCATCTGCCATGTTCTCAAATTGCGGGAGCAAGAGCACAAGCATACAGAAGAGGTGGCAGCGCCAACGGTGAGCTTGGTCAAGTTTATTCAGGAGAGTACACCCTCAACTAAACCCTTCTAGCGAGTGTTCCGGAAAACGTTTGACCTCGCAAGCGATACTCAAGAACGGGTTCAGAAATACTTGTTGTCTGAGTGGCAGATTCTCTCCAAGCTTCGACATCCACACATTGTCCGATACATTGACTCTGACGAAGATCCTTACCGCCACGAGTTTCTACTCTACATGGAGTATTGCGACAAAGGAGACGTCGAGGCTCTTCACGGAATTCGACCCAAGAACCTGACAGACAAAGAAAACAAGCGGTACGGTTTCATCGAGGACGAGACGACGTCGGAACCAAGGCCTTTGACTGGCGTTGAGGTGTGGGCGATGATCTGGCAAATGGCTTCAGCGTTGGCCTATCTCCATTACGGCTTGGCTATCAGAAGTGAGGATGGAACGTACGGCGCTAGTCTTGAGGGTCCATGGGCTTACATCATTCATCGTGATGTCAAACCCGCCAACAGTGAGCATTTCCAGATGGATGAGTACACAAGAGCTAACTTGCACCATAGTTGTGATGCATGGCGCCGAGAAGGACAAGTTCCTCTTCAAGCTCTGTCATCTGGGAATTGCAAGCCCTGCTGGCCTAGGTCCCGACCAGAACCAAACTCAATGGGTTGGAAGTTCTGGGTTGCAACCTCCAGTAAGTAGACTCACCGTTTGCTATCCCATAAGCCGGCAAAAACCTCCGTGGCGGTCACGGGAAAAGAGCCAATCACATCTGTTCCTATTCGGGAAGCTCAAGGTAATGCCTAGCTTTTGCTAGCAGGAAGTACTCAAAACAGTAGGTTATTATAGTTGTACCATACCGACAGCATTATCGAACCCTCTTCATTATGCCGATAACAGGGGGGCGAGGTAAGGAGTGGAGGTTTCTGCTGGTTTATGGGATGATGAAAGACCGCCTTGGAAGAGGCCTAATATTCAAGTAACTATTGAACTAACGCGAATGTAGGAAGTCAGGCAGGGTGAGGGGTGGACAACCAGAGGCGACATGTTCTCACTCGGCGGCAAGCATCTCCCAAACCAAAATCTTGGCTGAAAGGACCGCCCTTGCTAACTCTCCCACAGAGACCATCAAATTAACTGCCAAGTTAAAGGATGAGCTGCTCGACTCTCCAGCCTTCAAGGGCTTCCTAGACGAAGCCCGTGGGATCGACGAAGACTCACGACCAACAAGCCTCGAGGCAATGGAAATTGCCTACGGAAACCTACGGACGGCCCCTGGAAGCTTTGCAAGCTTACCACGAGCCGTGCTCGAAGAAATGCGTGCTGTCCATCAGGTACTCGGCCGCTGGGGAGGGAGCTATTTGTTTCGATCATTTCTGCTCACGGCGGAACTCTTGGATACCTCAGAGCCATTCCAAAAGGGTCACTCGACTCAATATCGTGAGAACCTTGTCAAGCGGCTGTGGTTACTTCTGGATGATGGGGCCGAAGAAACATTCACGGGAAAATATGAACTCCCAGCACACTTGTTGATTCTACTAGAAGGTCGTTCCCCCAAGGAGAAACTATCGAGAGAACAGGCTCTAGACAAAGTCTCGAGAAATCCCGCCAACTCCAATCATCAATGGGTCAAGTCAGGTTGGTCGGCACTTCACATCGCAGCGCAAGAGAAGAACCTCTCAGCTGTCAAGACACTGTTGCTGTATGAGGCAGAGGTCGGTTTGGTGGATAAGCATGGAATGACGGCAAGGCACTATGCGAAAGAAAACGGATGCGCTGAGATGGTGGCACTTTTGGAGAAAGCTGCTATTGAGCAGCGTGAAGAGAGAGGAAACACAAGAAAGAGGATGAGGCTGGTGTGAACATTGTTGGTAGACTGTTTTAGGATCTACTAGCACAGAGGGACTAGTCTCGTTATCAAGAATAGAGATAGAATTCATAGAAGTGAATGAAGAAGAAAAAATGAAGATATTCCCGTTATTTCACTCTACTGTTGTAGGGTAACATCTCCAGCCACGGGAGAGCTTCCTTGACCCGTGCCGTGCGTGTGTGAGGCTCCACGATGACCCCACAATGATTGGACGGAGCTTTTCCCAACCTGACGTAACATTCGAGCTTCAACTTGACTTCCCCATCACAATTCAATTTCCCCATTCTATTCTTCGTCGCGTATCCCTTCGCCCCAGTCGCAATGGACGGCTTAGACGAATTCGAAAAGACGCTCGCCGCCGAAAAGGCAGAGCGCGAACGATCAGAACGCGACCGCGAGGAGAAGAAGCATCGCAAACATCGACACCACCATCGACACGAGTCGGATAGAGATCGAGATCGCGATAGGGACAGAGATAGAGACAGGCATCGGCATCGTCGGCATCGCGATGAGGAAGACGACGGGCACAGACATAAGCGCTCTAGACATTCGCGCGACGATGATGAGCATCGATCACGGCATCGACATCGCGACGAGCGACACCAAAAGACATCAGATGCACAAGAAGATCTCCCCATCCCCGATGAAGAGAAGCCACGAAATGAAGACACAGTCGAAGGATCAAAGCCCCTGACACGAGATTCCTGGATGACGGCACCCTCCGCCCTCGAAGTCGACTACATCCACCGACCAGACAAAGCCAAGTCACCTCCTCCAAAAGTCGAACCGAAGCGAGTCGTTTCCAAGAGAGAGATCAACGTTCACATCAGCGATATCAACGAAGGAAAGACACTTGATGAGCTAGATATTCCTAAGGAACGAGATGTCGAGTATACCTTCGGCGACGCTGGTTCTTCCTGGCGCATGACCAAGCTCAAGGCTGTCTACACAGCAGCTGAAGAGAGTGGTCGTCCAGTAGAGGAGGTCGCTATGGAACGGTTTGGCGATCTACGAGACTTTGATGATGCGAGGGAGGAAAAGGAGGAGATGGAGAGGAGAAAGCTCTATGGAAAGGGTTACAAGGGCCACGACAAGCCTACTGGTGATCTCTACCGCGAGAGGATCAAGAACCAGCGCAAAGACGAACCCCCTCCCGAACCAGAGCAAGGAACCATCATCCCTGATCCGCAGCCTCCTCCATCTGCGCCCGCTATGGATCAATCTTCTCTCAACCGTCTACGCGCCCAAATGATGAAGGCCAAGCTCCGTCGCGCACCAAACGCCGCACAACTCGAAGAAGAATACAACAAAGCCGCAGCATCCTTCTCATCAACCCCTCAAAACCCCGAAGCCGTCGTCCTCAGCGTAATGGATAACCGACAACTCGCCGGTACACGCGCCGAAGCAAAAGCCATAACCACCAAACGCGGTCGCGAACGAGGCAACGTCGAAGAAAACACTGAAATGACAATCGAAGACATGGTCCGCGAGGAGCGTCGTACAAAGAACCAAGCCGGTGGTGAAGGCCTACGTCTGGCAGAGCGCATCGCAAAGGACGGCAAATTCGACAATGATCTTGAATACATGGACGAAAACGCCGAGAAGCTAGCTCGTCGCATGCACAAGTCCGACCTCAACCTCAAGAACATGGCCGTGTCAGAGTTCCAAAAGATGTCGCGCGCTCTCGACTCTTGTCCCCTATGTCACCACGAAGACACAAACCAACCACCCCTAGCTCCCATCATTGCACTTGGTACTCGCGTTTTCCTCACCCTTGCTACCGAGCCCGAGGTGTCACCGGGAGGCGCCGTGCTCGCTCCGATAGCACACCGTGCCAACCTCCTCGAGTGCGACGACGACGAGTGGGAGGAGATTCGCAACTTTATGAAATCTCTAACACGCATGTATCACGATCAAGGTCGTGAGGTTGTCTTTTACGAGAATGCGGCTCAGCCACATCGACGTATGCACGCTGCCATGGTCGCCGTGCCGATCCCGTACGAAGAGGGTGCTACGGCCCCGGCATACTTCCGCGAGGCTTTCCTCTCGTCGGATGAGGAGTGGAGTCAGCATCGCAAGATTATCGATACGGGTGCCAAGGCTCGTGAGGGCATGGGTCGGTCTGCCTTTCGAAGGTGTATCGCAAAGGAGATGCCATATTTCCACGCGTGGTTCACACTTGACGGTGGACTTGGACACGTCGTAGAAGACGCTGGTCGTTGGCCCAAGGGAGATTTATTTGCTCGTGAGGTACTGGGTGGTATAGTAGATGCTGAACCACATCTAATCAAGAAGCAAGGAAGATGGACAAGAGGAGATCCACGAGTCGAAACCTTTAAAAAGGGATGGAGAAAGTTTGACTGGACAAGGATGCTAGCAGAGGGATAGACAAGACACCAGAGTTGAGATTTATTACATGTTTTTTTTTATTTCATCTCAACAAAGAGAAACATACAGACATTATACTAACTAGTTACGGGTGTGTTGTTCGCTTTTTTGTCCCCCGTAAGATTATTTCCATACACCACAAATCCAAATGGCTAGTTTTAAGAACCAGACGAGAGATATGACGCTTCCCTTTCGACTCCCCACATATCATGCTGCGCTCTCTGGGTATCAAGACAGACCTTCTTTCGGTCTTGGGGGGGGGAGCAAATGTAAAAAAAAGAAGAGGGATGTAAAGATCCCCAACAAAGAAAGAATAAGAAAAATGCTCTCCCACAAAGATTGCGTTTAAACTCTCCCCCTTCGGTCTCTACCGCGTTCTTTCCTTCCCTCAGAGCCAGTAACCTTCATCCAATCCTCCCACTCCTTGCTCATCTCCATGAGCACCGAGCCCATCACGCTCGCACTAGCCATGAGACCGTGTCCCTCTCCTTCGAGGACTCTGACTTCGCATCTTCGCATCGTCTTGCCGAGCCACTTGACATTGTCCACGGGAACACGCGTGTCTCTGCTTCCGTGGTGGATGACTACTGGTCGAGTAATGTCGACGTATCGGAAGCCGATTGTGTGTCTTCTTTCGAGACATACTAGGAGGTCCACGGCTGGGTTTGCCCCTGTTGTTGCCAGCTCCCAGATCGCGTGGGTTAACCGTAGGTCGTATGTCATTTGACGTTCTTTGTCCGCCATGGCATCTGCCGCTGCTGCCAGGATGGCGTTGTCCGGACTTCTCGTACCCTGAGGCACCTGCATCCTATCCATATTCTCAGAAGCATTCGGCGGCTCCAGATCAGGATCACCATGGCCGTTGGACTTGCCATACATGTCGTGGCCGATATTCTCCTTGTCTAAGCTGGGCGTCACATTCCGATTACTCGTTGTACTCTCTCTTCCACCGTTGTTATTTGTCCTCCGCTTAGATCGTCGGGGGTTCTTAGGTAATGAGCTTGTGATAGAGCTGCTCGTCGCGGTCATGAAACTGCTGTTGGCCGCCTTGAGGATGGGGGTAGGAAGGGCTCGTAGAATTCGCTGCGAGGTCGGGATAGCGTTTGTTGGAGGGAGGGTTTGCGATGTTCCAAAGACATTCATCTGAGATGGAGGAATCCATGGTGCCAAAAGGTGAATTCTACCACGGATGTGTTGAGGCATGCGGAGAGCTGTGGCCAAGGCATAAATGGCGCCAGCTGAATGAGCCAAGATGGAAAACTTTGTAATCTTCAAGGCCTGACAAATAGCATAGACATCATCTAATCAAGTCAGCAACAGCTCCTCCAAGTGTTATGAAGGCAAACTTACCCGGCCAGCTGAGCGGCGTAGCAGTCCCATCCGAGTATGGCTCACTGTCTCCAACACCAGGACGATCAGGAGTGATCAGCCGCAGCTTCAGCGTCAACGCCAGCTCATCGTAGAAAGCAGTGATGTATCTAGTAAGTCCCATTCCGACACAGCAAAACACAGCCGATCCTTCCGAGTCACCGACTTCGGAAAAGGAAATGACGCGACCTGTCTGAGGATGTCGGATCTTTTGTGACAGACGAGGAGAGCAGAGATAAGACTCGACAGCATCATCCACTGAATCGGCTGATTGGGGACGCTCGTAACCTGCGGGGGTTGGGTTCTGGACTGGTTGAGGACTTGGAGATCTTCGATCGTCAGGTCGAGGGCTTAGCGGTCCTGATAGACGCTTGAGTCGTGAGCTGCTTCGCTTCATCTTGACGCCATCAGGAGGAATTGGACTCTGATGACCTGAACGACGACGACTGTGACGGTCGTTGCTTGGCTCTCGCCGTCGATTTTGTGACACGGCGGGGAACGGTGCGCCATCATCGTCATCGTCATCGACCCCAAAACCGTAGTCATCTTGGCTAACGTCGAGGAAACTCCTACCAGCTACACTCGTCGTCTTGGACGGAGCTGGTTCTTGAAGTCCATAGACTGGTGACCTGGCAGATGACCGCAATTGATCATGTGCGGTATGTCCCTGCTTCCTCCTCCCGGTTTCCCGTGGTTTATGATGTTCCTCTGCCTCGGGTATAGCATCACTTAGTGGTCCCTCTTCACGTCTCGACCTCCTCGCGCTCGATCGCCTAACCTGCCCCGTCTTCCTCAAACTCGAGTCGCGCGCCGGAATAACACAAGGACCTTCCATTGGAGGGCGCTCAATAGGCAGCTGATGTGAAGGCGGCTCCTCGTGAATAGCCGTCTCAGCAAAGAAAGGATCACTTCGTCCTCCACTGTGAACACTGCTCTCAACGGCAAGCGCACCAGAAGACGACGCAGAAACGCCTCCAGACGCCCTCTTCCTCTCAACCTCCCTCTCGCGGAGCTGCTCCTTTGAACTCATGTACATGAGCCCCTTTGAGCTTCTCGATGTCTTCTTTCCCCAGCTATCATGCGATCGTTGGTGGTTCAGCTCGGGGGTCGGGGCGTTTCGGCGTTCGATAGAGAGGTTGCCTATGCTCTGGGCGTCGTCATTCTTTGAGCAAGCCGAGGACCCTTTGGATGAGGGTCGCGAGGTGCTGTTGCGTATAAAAGAGCGCAAGCCACCAGAGTTCTCGCGACTGGGGCTCCTCGGGCTCTTGGGGGACTTTGCGGCCGTAAGGGGGGAGAAGCCGCTCGGAGGCTTCGATGTGCGGATGACGGGTGGGCAGGCGGCGAGCTCGTCGAGGGATACGGGGTCCTGTCTCAGTTCATCGAGGCTCGGCTGGTGAAAAGCTCCGTAGTCGACACCGAAGCTACCATGGGCGGGACCCGGACTAGACGGGAGGGATAGACTGGTCGGGGGAACCTCGAAGTGAGAGTTTGCTGGCTTGGAGATGACGCTGAGGCTGGTAATGAGGTTGGAGATGACTTCGGGACTGGCGGGAGGGAGACTGGCACGCTTGGAGGCGGCGGAGGAGGGACCTTGGAGAGAACGACGTCGGGCGTGGTGGTGATGGGCGCGGGTCGGGATAGGGGGGATGTCAGCCGACTCGTACTCCATGGCTGGGAGGAGTGGCAGCCGCCGTGCCGCGGGCTGTTGAATTGCACGGTAGGCAGGTTAGTTGGATCCCAAGGGAGGGAAGGGATGTATCGGATGGATGGATGGATGAAGGGCGTAAACGTGGGAAAACAGTGGGCGCGCGTGTATGTGTGTCTCGTCAAGCCAAGGGGGGCGGAAGAGAGAAGAAAGGGTTGCAACAGGCGACGAGCCACCAGCCAAGCTTTCTGTCTCTCTCTCTCTTCTGATTGTGGGCTTCGGGCCGGACTTGTCTCGAATGGTTTTTGTCTCGCAGCGTCAGCGAATGGCGCGGGCGTTGGCGCGCGCTCGCTCTGGGCTTAAAGGGATGGAACGTTCGCCGTCGCTTTTTGCGTGGGGAATTGGGGAGGGGGATATTAGGTTGTTGGTGGTTATGGTGGAGGTTGCGGTGGTGATATGCAGGTTCGTTCTGTGCTAAAGGACGTGCGCTGCAGGAGGAAGCAAACAGAGTAGTAACCAAAGGGATGAAGGAAAAAATAGAAAGAGAAAGAGAAGTAGCAAATGCCCGATGAGTGAGGTTCGGGTACGCGCGCGGACGTGATTGATTGATTGATTGATTGAATTGACGAGGCCCAGCAATTTGTTAGATTGAACTGAACTGAGCGGGACGGACGGACTGGGTTCTGGGGGTGTGTGGTCCAAGACAGTGAGAGAGAGTGGCGTCGACTCAACAAGCACAAGCTCCGCGTCCTTGTTCGGCCCCGAGACAAGAGCAATCAACGAAGCAAAATGCGATTGTCGAAAATAAACTCTCGTCTCTTTTTCCTTTTTCCTTACGATAATGTAAAGAGAACAAGAGTTGTGCGGGAGAGAGAGAGAGGAATGGGTAAGGGGGTGTGTCACGGAAAGGTTTGTGCTTCCCGACACAAGCAAGCAAGGCAGCCCGCATGACCTCTGCCTGAAGATACGAGCCTAGAGGAGCAGCTTCAAGTCTTTTTTGGTCTCTCTTTTCTCCGTGTGTTTCTGCTTGAGTACCTAAAGACGCAGTCACAACAGGAGGCATGTACATGTATTTCTCAGCAACAAACAGGGGGGTTAACCGTTTCGAAAAGCGATGCAACTGTATGCAATGCAATGCACACGCGACGCGCATCCTGCATCTTTGGTCTCGTCTTCCTCATTAAGAACCCCTTGAGTCAAGACACAGCAGTCCCAGAGGAGCACGGAGACGGAAAGACTGGCTTCTGCTTCTAGTACAATCTCCCGCCCGTGGTCAAAGTCGTCATTCTCAATCTCTCCAGTCTAGCGGGATTGCGCGCACTAGAACAATCCAATTGATAGGCTCCAAGGAACCCCTGACCAAAAGAAGGAAGGAAAAAGGACGGGACCCCTGAAAGCCTCTTTTGCCCCTGGAGCTTGCATCCTTACCCGTCACGCGTCGGGCCCAGGGGTAGACATCATTCTCCAACATTCCAGCAAGGGAGTGATTCCTCTTAAAAATGTCCACGCGAGGAATGGTCTTTTAGATCATGGCAAAACTTTAAAGCGCATATAGATATACATTTTTGTTAAGATCGGGTTGAGGCTTGAGATGGGGTCGTGGTTCGTGGATTTTATGGTCGGGGTCCGGACCTGATTAAACCTGCATGCGGACGATGATTACGGGGGCTCCACAGCGGAGGCAGCTTTCAGTCTACCTAATTTGTTGGGCATTTTTTCTGTTTGCCTTACAAAAAAAGTCGTCATTAAAGAAACATTATCCGGTTCTCCCGTCGACGACCGTGCTTATTGCTGTTGCCTGACCCCATTCATTGCTTTCTTGACAGGTTCCACGATCTACGTGTAGCGTGTTTCGAACGTGCCATCAGCTTCTCATAGAGTCGCGTGGGATTTCGCATGGATTGGATGGGGTTTACTCTCTCGAGAAGGTCAGCTTGGACCTCCTTGCAGCTGTTTTTGTCTGGTGTTCCTGCGTCTGAGTCTCACAGGTTGCAGATTCGCCAATGTCTGGGACACTTCTCACGCCATGACGAAACACGCCTCCGTCTCGCGGAGAACACAGTCAAATAATAACCCCTTTCCACCCTCCAATCGATCGATATTTGAAACGTTTGCTAAGCTTCTTCTCCGTCTTTAGCTGCATGCACCTTTTAAACCCAAATCCCTCGTAGGGCTGTCGACGACAATCATCCCCAGGCTTTAGCACTGGTCCCCTTTTCACCCCCACACCAGCCACATCTACGTCATCGCTTCTAGCCACAAGCTTGCTCACACAGTACCCGGTTTCTGGGATGGATGTCTTTGCGACGTCATGGTCGCGAAAAGGTGCGCCTAAGGTGAATGTCCCCCTCAAGAGTAGAAGAATCGTAGATCCTGTTGCTGTAATGTTGTGAATTCTGCTTCTTACACTTCAACTTTCGTGTTTTGAGCCGGTAATGCGAGTGTAGCAATACCACGATATCATCACCAGCCATCATCAGTACTTCAGCCACAAGATGGATGTCCTCCTCTCTCTACCCATACTCTCCTACCTCCTATCGCCAGCTTCGGCATCATGGTCAACATCTCTCAACCTCCTCTTCTTTTACATGACATGGACCACTCTCGTCCTCTCCCACACTCCCCTACGAATCCGCCTACTTGGCTCTCTCGCAATACGCATAGTCCTCTATCTAATACCGTCACTACTCACGCTTCTATTCGATGCGGCGGTTCCCAGCCTCGCCGAGTCAATCAAGCTTGGCGGCCGTGCATCACTCCCACCTCGTGATGCTCGTGCCCTAGCCCGTCAGGTTGCACTCGTCGTGTTCAACCTCGCCCTCGTGACCGGTGTGGAGGGCGCTTCGAGTCTAGGCTTTTCCTACGTCTTTAAAGACAATGACTTCAAGACGACGTCGACGCTTCCACTGCCGTGGCAGCTAGCGAAGCATATCGTCTTGCTCCTCACGGCGCGAGAGGGCCTCACGTACTACATTCATCGTTACACGCTGCATTCTTCATCGACCATTGGGAAATACCACCGTCGCTTCGCTCACGCCCGTGCTGCGGCGCCTTATAGCCTTCTCCTTTTTGCCGACCACCCAATTCCTCTACTCCTCCAACGTTTCGTCCCCATTTACTTGCCTGCTCTGGCATTGCGACCACACCTTTTGACATACTTCCTATTCCTTTCCCTCTGCACCGCTGAGGAAACCTTGTCCATGTCCGGCTACAGTATTGTTCCGGGCATCATAATGGGTGGCATGACGAGGCGAACAGCGGTACACTATGCGAGTGGTGGTGACTGCAACTATGGTGCTTGGGGATTCCTCGACTGGGTCAACGGTACTGGACGGGGTCGTGATGTGCTTGAGGACGTCAAGGCTGAGGCTGAGAAGCATCACGTAAAGGAGAGATCTGCTAAGAAGGTGGATAGTGGTATGGGCGCTATTCGGGATGGGATTGACAAGTTGACGAATGGGAATGAGGATGGAAGGAGGAGGAGCTCGAGGTTGAGGTCGAAGCGGGCTTCCTAACTAGGTAGCGTCCTGTTTGTACATGATCTCTCAATATGATATCCATAGCTTTGAAGTTGAAAAGTTGACTTTTTTACACGAGACCATACCTATGTATCCCAACATACCATATTCCATGCCCGCCATAGCTCTATCAGGTCTAACAACCAAATTCCAACATAACCCCAATACAAGTATCCCAGAAACAATATCTATGAGTATCCCATCTTCTTGCCAAACCAGCTCAGCGTCTCCAACCCACTCTGAACCCTCATACCAATTCTCGCATCAAGCACAAACGCCTCCCACACCTTGGCAACGTCCATTTGTCGTAGACACTCGTCGTACTTTTCCTTCCTGTACTTTGCGACCTCTTCGACAGTCCCCTCAGGTGGGTTGCAGCATTCTCCCCATGCGATGGCGCCCTTTTCGTATGTTCCTGCTGCGAGGACGTAATCGTCCTTTGTCGGACCCTTGAATACGGATCTAGACTTGTGTCAGTGGTCATGTTGAATCGTGAGAATTGTGTTGCTTACCGATCATGCTTGAGAACATGCGTCTCGAGCAGCTCCCTCGCCTCCTCAAACCTCTTCCCCTGTCTAAACAGCGCCGCACAAATAAGAGCCCAAGATCCCATCTCATCAAGCTCCTCCTTCATCTTCTCCACAACCTCAGGCTTAGTCGTACACCTCTCCCACCGCATAGCATGTCTAGCAGTCTCTAGTTCCGCAGGTCCCATGCGCTTGGTCATGTTCCACAAGTAGCACATCTCGAGTGCTGGACTCGCGCCGATCGCGTCGGCTAGGTCGACTTTGTGCTCCTTTACGCGGTCTTCCCACTTTTGGACTTTGCGTTGGATGAAGACTTCAAAGGGGAGTTGGCGTGCCATGAAGCGCTTCTTTCCTGCGACGCTGGGGGCTTTGCGGAAGAAGTCTTCTGTCTTGACCTTTTGTCGTCTTGCCTCGCCTTCATCACCTGCCTCAATCGCGTTGCGATAAAGCTCCAGAGATGCGATACCGGCCATGTAGTAGTAAAGAGCGGGACTCCAGTCGTTGACCTCAAGACAGTGGAGGAACGAGTCTCGCATGAGAGGCCAGTTCTGAATGGCCATGGCGCTGATAGATAGCTCAAAGTTGTTGAGCGCTGCCACCTGCTTCATCTTGGATTCGCCGCCCGTAGTGAGGACCTCGATAGCCTTGGTGAGCTCTTGCTCGTTGCCGAGTTGTCTAGCCTCCTCAACCTTCCACAGTCTCGAATCCGGATACCGCGCTCGCATGGATGCCAGAAGCTTATCGCATTTCTCCCGGGGAGGACCAACAATCTCGGCACCTTCATCAAAATCCTTTTCGTCGGGGAGGATATCCACGGTTCCGAGAAGTGCGTTGTAGTATGACAACAGAACCAGACCAGCAATAGCGCCGTTCACATTGGCGTAAGCGGTAGATCTCCAGAGCATACGAACGCCTCGCTCACGATCTCCTCGGAACCCAACAACCGACAGAATTCGAGAAAAGGCGGGGGGAACGAGAGTCAACATGAGAAGAATAAGTCCAAAGCACATATTTGCGCCCGAGTGGACAAAAACGTCGAGGGGGTTCTCGAGAAGAACAGTGTCGGACTCGGTAGGCTTTGACTTGGCCTCCTTCAGCGGCGCTCCCTCGTCGAGCTTTTCGTCCTCGGTGCTAGTCCCTGGAGTCGTTGTCGAAGAACTGGAAGATTCTAGGTTTGCTGGTGTCTGCGTTCCGGAAGATCCGTCACCGCTCTTGGACTCAATCTCGAGCTTCTCCATGCTGCTAGAGCCATCATCTGTCGCCTTGGCAGATAATGACGCCTCCGATTGTCCCTCGGGCTTGTTTCCCAGAGTCTTGTTCTCAGCTTCAATAATGGCGTCGAGGGTGATGAATGCCTTGCGAAGTTTGAGGAAACTCTTCATAGCGTCAATGAGACTCTCGTGGAGAACACCAACGACAGCACCCATGAGCTGTGTCTCAGCACGCACAAGCTCATACTCTGTTCCTGGGGGGTACAACTTGCTTCCAGCCCTCGCCTTTCCATGCTTCTGTGCTTTTTTATAGTCAGTCCATGCTCTAGCCTCACACTCATCCAGCTTGGCTGTAGTCTCTGTCATGACAGCCTTCTCAAAGCCGAGGACCGATCGCATAAAGATGGTCACAGAGAGACCCAGCAGATGAAAAGACGAGTCGCCCGTCTGTAGTCGCTCCCAAGCTCCATCAATATCGTCGTTCATGATGAGTCCAGCCGAGTTCATGGCATCGTCGATATCCTCCATCTCTTTAGCGGTATTGTCCCTAGTCGAGCTGGTGTCGCTCGCATCGTCAGCCTTGGCGGCAGCAGCGCCTCCGCGGAACCAGCCCGCTAAGCGACTCATGATGGCGATGAAAAGATTTGTGAAGCTGGAAGAAGATAGACTTGAGCGTAAGATGACCTCTTTATGCTTATAGACTTCGTATCCGATGATGAAATTCAAGGCTGAGCCCCAAATGCTGACGTCTTACTCTCTTTTGCTTAGGCTGAATTGGAATGGATGGATGTCTTTGCTGAAAAAAAAGGGACCCCTCTTTGTGGCGGTTTCCCCCCCTTCGACACGATTGCGAAACCGAGAACGAAGCAGACAGCGATCCTCCTGTCTCACACAACCACTCAACAAGTGTCGCAGAAGATGAAGAAATAAAAGAAAGAAGATGAAGAAGAACGAGAATTAAAAACCGCTCTTTGTATCCGAAAATTGGAGATGCAGCAGCTTTTCAACCCCCGGGCCTCCGAGAAACCATGTCATAGGCCCGTCCGCCCTGCGGAGTTTAGGCGGGCTTACGCACATGAGGGACTTCCAATCGGAGTTTGCGGGTGACGATCTTGGTGGGGATTTGTGCATTATCGCAAAGACTTGTTTGCTGCGATACGATGCGATACGTGAGCCGACACATTGCCGATATCCATTATTCAGGTTGGAAGTGTTTGAATCCGAGGATCTTGACCTCGGCCGGCTCTGTCGGCTCACTGCGCTTCGAGGTTGATGGGTTGGTGACATCAACCGTTGTTGGCAAGCTACCCTGGAGACGCCTTAACTCTCCGCGGCAAAAAGCACCACTCATATCCTTTCTATGAACCGGTTTCTAGATACAAGGGGAAACTAGTTCCATTTATCTGCGAGGGATCCTCCCGGAAGGAATGCTTGTATAGCCCTATCCTCTCCATGACACAGCCTCAGGTACGAGCAGATTGAAGGACACTCTACCCTTGCCCTGAGCTCAATCCACCATATACTACGACCTCCTTTGCGATACCATAGATATAGCAGTAATAGTGCTATAGGGTCTCTTTTCGAGAGCAAATCTTTGAACTGGCCACGAATACTGCGGAAGAATAGTTGAGTCGGGCCCGTTGTGAGTTCGTCGTCTGGGATATCCAGGATCCGGGATACCCCATGAACGGCATGGAAATACGGATTGTTTTCCGCCGTAGATGAGTTATCCAGGTGACATATGGAAGCCAAGGCCATAGAAACACCCTCTGTACCTCTCTCTGGCAAGGGTGAGTACATCTGAGCATAAGTACCCGCCATGACATGGAAAAGACTATCCGGCCGCAACGGGTTGACAGTGTGCCACAATGCCATCTTCCCCTCGCTTAAACGCAACCAGCTCAGATCTGAAGAACCAGAAGACTTGAGTGGCCACGACTCTTCAGGCGAGCTTGCTTCCGGAGATGAAAAGGCAAGAACAGCCAGGGCAGCCGCAGTACCCCAGATTGGATCCTTGTCTTTCGTCTCAATTGGTTCACTTAACCGTTTGTGGAAGAGACCTGCGCTTTGAGACCAGTGAAAGCACTCTTCTCGAGTTCGATGATAATCCGTGGAGCTGTTTAGATGGCGGTCGTATGTGAATGCCACCGCGAGGGAGGCATGCATTAGAAAAGGATGCTATAAGCACGTGTCAGTCAGGTTTACGAGGGACAATCTGTTCTGAATTTCGTCGATATGAATTGGATAGAATTATTGAAGTGCAACCTACAGTAAAGGCTAGTTCCAGGAGCTTGCGGTTCACTTGTAACATGTTTGGGTCACCTGGTGTGAGGAGACTCCGTCCAAGGTACCGGGTTATAAAATCCTGACACCGTGCGTTCAATTGATAGCAATGAGATGAATCGGATGTCCAGATGGCATTTGTAAGAGATGGCTGGAGTTTTGCTCTTCCTCGAACAACCATTGGCTTTGCTGTGTCGGCAGCGACAGGGTGTAGGTCAGGGGTGTTGGGTATGAAGTTGCATAATACTCCGAACGAACAACACCTCTTGCACTGGGGTTTGCCCTCATCACACTAGGAGGCCAGGAGAATTAGTTGGGCCAGTTCCTGGTATATAAAATTGGGTTGCTTTGGGTACCTTGAGTTTTCGAAGCTTGCAGTTCCGGCACCCATATCTTGACCGTCGTAGAGTTCTGCGCTCCCGGACCTCTGTTGTACAAGTCGTGGCCATGGCTGTTTGATGAGGTGCCAAGACTGTTACTGTCCCTAACCTCTCTGTGAGAGATTTTGTGACAATAGGGAGCTTGAGCGGACTTAACGGAGGTTTCGACGAGGTCGGAATGTCTGGAAAGGTTGAAACGAAGTGACGTTGGGAGCGATGATGAGAGTCGGAAGCGGGATCCATAGGGAAGAGCTTTGGCCAATCATGTGCGGATCCTCCCGAGTTCCACAGCTATCGGATCCATAAGCTAACCCATTTTCGGATATCTAGATCCACGCTAGCTCTTGCTCGGCAGCACGAGTCTCTGATTGGCTAGGAGCTGAACCCTCTAAGTCCGTCATCTATACTTGATCTACACAAGTTGGTGATGAATGAGCACTATAAGAGGAAGGCCTTTCCTTCATATCCCAGGAAGAAAGAATTCCGAATCCGTATCTGAGTGCCATCCATACTTGATCTACACGAAGTCCTACTACACCTCAGATCTTTCCCCAGTTCCGCAAGCAGTTCATCATGTCCACCCATCTCGCTGCCCTCGCCGTCGCCAAAGGCGAACCCTTTCAACTTCAAACCCGTCCCACACCCAAGCCAGGCCCAGGAGAACTCCTCATAGAGGTCAAGTCCGTGGCCCTCAACCCGGCAGACCACATCATGCGTGCCTCAGGCCTCTTCATACCAGGATACCCCACCGTCATCGGCTTTGACATGTCCGGCTTGGTCCTTGAGGTCGGTGACAACGTTCCTGTTAGTCCCACCGAGGACATCTTCTTTAAGCCTGGCGTTACTCGCGTTGCTGCCTACGCCGCCTCCTTCTGGAGGTCCTACAACCCTGACTATGGCTTCTTTCAGGAGAAGTGCATTGTCCCTTGGCAACACACCATGCCTCTCCCCGAGGACATCTCTTGGAACCAAGCTGCGACCCTGCCTGTTTCTACCGAGGTAGCCCTTAGCGCATGGGATGCAATGGGGATTCCACGGCTAGGGGAAGCAAAGCAGAATGACATCAAAGACAGGAGAGAAGCACTCCTGGTCTGGGGTGCTTCATCCAGTGTGGGCACCATGGGTGTCCAATCCGCTCGGCTGTTGCGAGAAGACCCCGAATCTTCCTTCGCTGCCGTGTACGCTACGGCTAGTGCGGCTAATCATGAGTACGTCCGCTCTCTCGGCGCGGATCGTGTCTTTGACTACAAAGACCCTCAGGTCGTGGATGCGATTGTTTCAGCGGCTAGAGAAGATGGTCTGGTGATTCGACACTGCTATCTTGCCATGGGACAGCTTGCGGCGTGTCAAGGCGTTCTCAAGGCTTTCATCGAGAACAAGGGCGAGAGCCAAAAGGCCAAAATTGGTTCGGCGCCACTCATCCCTTCTGACGCGGAGAAGGTTGATGGAGTGGAAGCCATCTTTGTGATGCCGGCGGATGATGAAGAGAAGAGGCTGGCTCAACTTCAATATTGGCTGGGGACATGGTTGAGGGAGAACCTGGTTAAGGGGAAGGTCAGTCCTAGCCCGGAGCCTAAGGTCGTGGGAAAGGGGTTGGGAGCTATTAATGTTGGGTTGGATGAATTGATGCAGGGAGTGAGCTGCACTAAGTTGGTTGTCGAGGTTGCCGAGTAACAAGTTCCCCAAAGAGGATATTATGAGATTGTTCCCAAGGGCTTTGAAATGAACGTTTAGATAGGAAGATATGATCCCTCTATGGTATTTCCAGATTACATATCCTCGAAACCTGTGCCAAGTCCTGATACTTGCCGGATCAGTGTGCCTTAGTCTCATCTCATCACATGTCATCGGCGACGCTTCTTGGGCTTCGACTCATTGCCCTTGGAAGAGCTGCCCGATCTCCGATGCCTATGACCGCCGTGCCTGGAGCTCTCGCCACCACCAACTGCAGGCGGCGCACGCGTGTCCTCGATATACGGTACCCAGGAACCATTGTGCACGTATCCCCACTCCTGAAGTTCATCATCGTAAACGATGCGTGTGGGATCAACGAGGTGGATGTGGCCCTCTTCATTAGCGTATCTGTCTTGACCGGTGGAAGGATCGTGCATGACGGAGGAGCGTTTCAGAAACGCTTCTCCATCGACGTAGACAAAGGGGCCTATGGATGTGGAATCCTGGTTGCCATGATCAGACGCAGCGGGCATTTTGCCGGTTGCCACGTTGTCCTCAGATCCTGAAGTTTCATCACCGCTCTCATCATAGCCTTCTTCAGCGACTCCTTCAATCTCTGGTAGTTCCTCTTCCGGAATAGCATCCATTGTATACGGATAAGTCTTGTGGGACCACGAATCCAAAGGAGGGTACCAGGCGTCCAAGTCCCGAGGCCCGTAGCCAGCAAGGAGACAAAGACAAAACATTGCGAGCCTCACTGTTAGCTTCTTAGGGCCATGAGCATCCCAGGGAATGGTCTTGTGTCGTGGATGAACGGGATTTCCGGTGTGGTTGTCAAGATATGACTCGCTAGTCACGCCCGTTCCGTCATTCAACGATGTGGCCTGCATCGAGGTCGATAGATCCGTGTCGGCAGACTCGACGCGGGCATGGGCGAAACGTTGCGGGCGTGTGGCTGCGATGCCAGGGTCAATGGCAATCTTGGAGAGCTCAAAAACCACCAATTCCGTGTCCGTAATGATGAAGCCATAACGCACTTGGGATGCATCAGCGTAGCCGAAGAGTTGTAGGGGTGGCAAGCGCCACGTTGAGGCCGAATCCGGTTGAAGGTCATAGTGGCTGGGTTCCGAAGACCATTTGGAAGAGATTTTGGATTCTCCAGGGAGGAGATTGTAGTATTTGCGGTTGTCGTAGACGTAATCTGGGGATACCACGGCCCAGTCGCAGAGGAAGCGGTCGTCGTCTTCGTAGTTACACAGACTCCCACGACCAATGTGGAGGAGAGGATAGGGTTGTTTGTACCGCTTCTTGAGCCAAGACCGGGCGTGATCAAGTGCCGCATTAACAGTTGGGATCGTATCGCGGCTTAGTATTTGATGCTCTAGAGACTCCTCATTGACGATGCGAAGGTCGAGGCCAGATATGGTAGGAGGTTTGGGAGGCTTGGAGGTGAAGCGGGATTCTAGAAGCCGCCCGAACTTGGAATACAATGACTTGAAGTTGAACTCATCCCATTTTTTGCCAACCTTCAAAGTCAATGAATTGTTGGCCTCCTGGAGATGTATTGATGCCAGGACGAAGCCCATCTCGGTTCACGGGGGGGTTAGGCTGGGTCAGATAGGAGAGGACAGTGGTTTACGGAGCCATTGCGAGAAAAGGCGACCGCAAGTTCACTAATAAGAAGAAGAGTCAAATGATGGGAGTTTGAGACCGGCATGGTTTCGTTTGAACTCTTGTTTGCTTAAATACAAGCTCAATGTTTGCTATAATACCTCAAAGCTCGACATCCACTCATTCACGATTGGGGCTGCTGCTGCCTGGATTTCTCTCACGAGGCATCTAATTGAATATGCAAAAGCAAAATAAATGGCCTGTGACTCATAGGACGGCTAGATAATAGGCCTCGAGATCATCTGAAAGAACTTGTTGGCTTCTGAGAGATGACAAGGGTCAGTTTACGTTGAGTGCTTGAGGATTGAGGAGACTCATTCGCGCTATCACGTGATACAACCCACATCCTCGCAAGCTATCACCCTCATCCCTTTCTCTTTATCATCAACTCACCACTGAAAGAAATCCCAGCCCTTCATGCCTGTCGCCTTGAAGAATTTCCCATCATTTAAAATAAAGCAAGAAGAGGAGGCCCCAGAGATGATTATGATAGAGGCAACCGAAGATGCGCCGAAGATGACTACAGCCATCTCTCCCCATCTCTCACTCACGGAAGAAACACCTGCACCAGACGATTCAGTACAAGTCTATGATCCCCCAACTCGCCCTGACGGGGCCATAGACGTCTATAATTATAAAGGGAAACGGTTTCTTTCGGCCCATCTACTCGAGACACCACCACCTATGAGATGGAAGAACTTTTGCAAGCCTCTCCTTCGCCAGTTCCCAAAACACCATGTCCCAATAAAGTGGCACGGCTACGTCGGGTGCGGTGTCGAAGGCGGTGTCTTTAAGGTGTCCTTTGGAGATGATGGCCCCTATGCTCTTAAACTGGTCCGTCATCTCTCCTGCATATTGCCTCTGCCTCAGAAACTAACGGCTGGTATAGTTCTGGAATACTCGCCCGCAAGAGCCGCTGAACAGGGGTAAACCCTTTGTGTTTCCATTCCAAGATGAGGCCCGGAATGTTGCCATCATCGAGAAGATCCGATGGGCAGTTCAACACTCAGAGAACCCGATCATGGTACACCCGTCTCCGAAATCATCCGAGCTGAAGCTCGAAAACCTCTACTGCTTCTCTGAAGAAGGACAGCGAACCCCCCCAGAATTCGAGTCTTCTACCTCTATGTGTTCAGCTGACTATATCAACCGCTGCCACGGCTGGCTAAAGCTTGACAAGAAAGACTGGCCAAAGAACTATGATCAGTGTGAATGGCGAGGACGTCCTTACTCTCCTGAAGAAGCAGACTACCGCTGGGCGATTGTATACGACTATGTCAGCTCAAAGGTCGAGGAACACGACCTCAATGTGACCCAGGCCAACATTGACTTTTTCTACCTAACTGGCTTCGAGTTTGCTTATTGCAAGTCAGACAACTGGCGCCAGGGGAAACTGGTGGATTTTGGTGATCTTTATTCACCTTTCAAGCGCATCGTTCAGGTGACGCCACCTCGTCGTTGGAGTGCAGAGATATGGTTCAAGGATAAACCCGTGAAGCCTTTGACTTGGTGGACATCTGGGGCCATCTGAGAGAGACTGCGGTGGGAGAAGGGAGGCTGAATCCCTCGCGGAGAGGGAATAATGATCCATGATATGGTTTGGGGTAGCCTTGGTACTAGCGATGAGCATGGATAATAAGCATTGTGTATTTTGCTGCTTCTACTGCAGGCAGTAAAAAGACTAGAAAAAAGGACATCGTGTTAGCATTGGGATATGATGCTATGATGTGTTGATAGTGTGTTCTTTGATATAGTTGAAGCCCGGTCCTTGATGGAATAACTGAGCCAGAAGACGGTGTATTTTGCGGTGATGATTTGTTTTGATACCGGATCTCATTCCGAGCATAATACCCACGTTTTGGGCCGCCTGGAACGTTGGCTTATGGACAATGATTCCTTACTTCTATAGCTCGCTTGGCCAAGCCCATCATTCCCATCCTCAGTCCGACGATATTCGACTAGTGTCGACAGCTATCTGACTCGTAAAGACGTAAGGCCTGTCAAAACAGGCATCCCACCGGGTCTCACCAGAATCCCAGAACGATCTGAGAACGCTCTTCGCCATCAGAGGAACAAAAGTACCAGCATCATAGCTTAGCTCGGGTAACTTCTCTGAAACAAACGCTCGCATCTTGGGACCTCCACGAACAGCTTCCACGCCAAGCAAGACCAGCGGCCAGACGAGGGATCGTCTAGTCCTTGGACATGATAGACCCACGTCCAGTAGGAGCCATAAGACTTGGCCATGGGCAGCGCAGCAAGCTCTGAGCTCCGGAGTCTCGGGGAGAACAGACAGGCTTTGTAACGACAAGATACAGTATAGTGCTGCCGCGGCTTGATATACTTTGCCTATCAGTACCCAGTCCTCCTGGTGTAAGGATTTAGAAGAGGCCCATTGTTCTGATGAAAAAGCGTGGATACGATCAAGTATCTCAAACCCTTCTTTTGAAAGATCTTTCAGTCGAGCGAAATCACAAGATATTGCTCGCATACGAAGGTGGTTAATCTTGATAATCTCGGTGAATAGCGGCAGGGGACACATGTGAATAGGAGATACTGCCGCGCTGTATTTCTCCAGCAGCAATTCAAGAGCATCAAGGTACGATTCAGTCATGATGAGGTTTGAAGCAGCGCATGTAGTGTTTCCAATGACGGCGACGCTGTATTGTGAGGTTAGCCTTGTACCTGTCAGGTGTTTGATATGAGCACGTACAACCAGAGGGAAAGGAGGAGCGGCTCTAAGCTTGGCGAGCTGGCCACAGCATGGAAGCCACCTCGTAGTGCAATCAACTTGTGAATCCCCTCTAAGTGACATCTCCAGTTGAGTGAAGTTCCCTGCTGGACCTACAACAATGTTTTAGCAAGGAGCCATGCTTGAAAGAATCAGCACTCACATCGGCGAGAAGAAGAGTCATGATTCCCGCCATGACCAAGTCATTCGTCTGCCTATCTTGTACGTCAAGTTGCTCATTGAGAGACCGAACAGCAAGACCCCAGTACAAGTAGAATTTCTCAGCCAAAAGCTTGTACTGGTGATCATTTCTGGTGCGGTTTATGCGGTGACTTAAGGTCATGCAGAGCATGCCAAAGTTGAGATAGTCTGGTTTGTTTACAGCTCGTTGTATGTGCGTGACTGATAGTTGGTATATGTGAGGGTTTTTGCCAAGTTCTTGAATCGGAGCCAGTTCTCTGTAGATGCAGGAGTTGACTGTCTTCTATTAGCTCATTGTTGTGAAATACGTCTTCGTCATCCAACTCACAATACTCTGCAGCCTCGGGCAAAGAGCAGACATCAGTCTTCAGCTCGTATCGCGGAATGGTCATGTTGAAAGCTATAATCATGCCCGGTTGTTCCGTCATGACGCTGTTGGTCTTACTGCCGAGGTCATTCTCCACTGGACCCGAAGGAGAACGGGTCCCTCTTCGTTTCCGATTCCGAGATGTGACTCTCCCAGGCGCGAGCCATTTTAGCCTCTGAGGCTTGACATGACTATATCCGGGACATTCGACGCCAGCAGTCGAGCATCTTTTGCAGGCTGGTTCTGTAAAGTCGCATACCAAGCATCGCCTGCGACACTCCCAACAATGACGCTGCTGTGTCTCCATCTCAGAGTGAGCTGGAAATCGCGTCATTAGCTATCTGCTAAAAATGCTCCCGGATGCCAAAAGGCAGATGCCCCAGCTGTTGACCTACCGCGATAGTACGAGGGCAGGCAAACGCGTACAATAAGCCCCTGGTTGGTATGGAGAAAGTCAGGTCAGGGGGAGCATGACCGTGCGGCACAGCCAAGAGTGTACGTCAGCAGCCGGAGATATCACATCGTGGCTTAAATCCGACCTAGCTTCTCGGCAGTCATCATTGAGGCTGGTGGTGATGCATTTCCTTCACGATTCTACAATGTAGATTGGTAGACTTAGAGAGTTGCGCGTATTTCTGAGGGTCCCACCTGAACTCGCGTGTTGTTATTGTCTGCAAGTCATGCGACGGAAATTTACAGAGGCCAACAAGGTCGCTACTGACTCTCTGCAGAAATAACACGTTCCTTGCCGCTTTGTACAACAGTGTGCTCTCTGCGTATCTAGTCACTAAGGTATGTATAGGTTCTGATTCTATGAAGTGCAAGCCTTCCCCTTCAAGGACACCGAGATCTATGAGCGAATTCCATAAAAGCACCAACAAACCATATGCCGGGATCATGGGACCAAAACTTGTTTCAATTGTAGTATTCCCACAGCGACTATCGACCAACAATGAGAGACACATTGCTGGCAATGTTGTATTCAACCTCGTGCAACACAAGTTTTCGCTGCGAGGCAACCGAAAAAGGCAGGTCGAAAGATTTTCTAGGTGGGCTTTCCCCACAGACGTTGGATTGATAAGATGGGGCCAACGTGATCGACGGTTCGAGATGTGGATATTCGAGCTTTTTATCTGGAGGTGAGGAATAGGATCCAATCATGGGATGCGATATGTGGCCGTGGTTCGGGTAGCAAAGGGTGATTGGTGTTTGGGTAGACGGCGGGAATAGAATCACACCATCACGAGAATCGGAGAATCGGAGGCGTACATGTTGAACTAGGGATCTCCATGAAGGAGATGGACAAAATTATGAGATGTATTATAGGTCTGGTCTTAAGTCACGGACGACCGGAGCGACAAGGCATCTTCACCCTACACGCAACACATTGAAGAGCCCTTCTTTCATCCATCTTAGCCCTATGACTCCCGACTCGCGATGAACCCATGACCACCCAATAGTCCGATAAGATGCTCATAGCGGCCGATTCTGTCATTGAGGGTGTGGAGACCCGGCAGATGGTCTCTCCCCCCACGATCAACAAAAAAGCCATGATCTGCAGCAGCTAGATGGACGTGTTTCTCCCGCACATGCTTAAAAGCTTGAAGCTCTGTGGCTTGAGCTCATCTGCAAGACATCAGTCGGAGCGTGTGACTAGCAAAAGAACCACCCACCACCCCGCAGAAAGAAACCGTTGAGACAGTCTGTGTCACCTTGTTCTTTTGACCGCTCTCCAGCAAGGACCCTGGCAACGTGCCCTGCTCCAGGTTTCATCAACCGCCCTGTAGCTGGTGACTAGTGTTGCAGATCTTATCGACGCGAGCTTCACGGCGTGGCTTGAGCGGCGCCGAGTATTGGTTCTTCCGGGAGAGTGGGGCCTTGGTGCCGTCACCCGCAACCGGACTTGAGCGACACCACCGAACCATCTTACTCTGTCTTTTCTCTCTCTCCTTCTTTCTTCATCTATATCAACATACGATATTCCTCCCCTGGCTTTCCCTGAGAGTATCTCTTCTCTCACGGGCCTTGTCGACCATTTCCAGTTCATCCGAGGAGCTGTGAAACCGCTAAGCTTACGCCAAACCTCAAACTCTGACGCGCGTCCTGGAAAAAACACCGCACGATGAGATTCTTCGCATCACCGCTGGTAGCGGTCACCTCCGCTCTATGGCTCACCATCTTCCCTTCCGTGCAGGCGCAGTCTGCGGAATACTCGGGATCCCTCTCGTTGATTGAGAGTGAGGATCTCTTCACTTTTCGGTACTCCACCTCTGAACCCGACAGCTCCAACTGGGTCGGTCTCTACTACAGCGCTGGTGGAGGTCCTGTCGATGGGGAAAAGGGTTCGTCCAATTCCATAATGTGGAAGTGGACGCCCAGATCTCAAGGAACCGTCCAGCTATCCGCCTCTAGACTCGAACCTGGCAATTATACAGCCTTCTTCCTCGCTCGTGGTGGCTACCATTCTCTCTCTGAACCTCTCGAGGTGGTAAAGCCCCGCGAGACTGGCGGGGATGTCGCGTTCATCGTCTCTGACGTCACGCTGCCCAAAGCGCGTGTCGGAGATAGGTACACGTATCGGCTTAGCGGCCTCGTCAAGGGCGGCAACCATGTCACCTTCTCCACCCAAGGATACGGCGGCTGGCTTAAGATCACTGAAGGCGGCGTGCTTGCTGGTACACCTACTGGTAGTGCCGAGGATGCCGTTGTCACTGTCCGCGCGACGGGTACCGACTCTGCCGCCATTGGTGTTTTCACCGTTCCTGTGGTCCCCGAGGGTGAACCTCTGATTAAGGAACTCAAGGTCATGTCCTTGAACATGTGGAACGGTGGTACCGGGGTGACCAACTACCACGACAAGCAGGTTCGCTTCATGGCTTCTTCCGGCGCTGATATTATTGGCATCCAGGAGGATCAGAGTGGTCGTCATATTCCTCGTCTCGCCAATGCTTTGGGCTGGTGGGGATGGTCCAGCGGCGGTGATGTCGGCATTCTCAGCAAGTACCCTATGGTAGAGGAGTACGGTGTCATCAGCGGACCTAGTCGGTCTGGAGGTGTGAGGATTGCTCTCGATGGTGACCAACAGCAGCTCAACTTTTACGTCGCTCACCTGGGATACACTCCATATGGACCCTATGACTTCTGCTTTAGCCACATGAACCCCGATAGGGTCATGCAGCGAGAAGCTCAGTCTGGTCGTACACCTCAGATGGAGGCTACCCTCCGCGGCATGAAGAACCACCTGGACCAAGCTGACGAAACTCCCGTCTTCCTCGTCGGTGACTTTAACGCTCCTTCTCACCTCGACTGGGTCGACGGTCTCAAGGAGAAGAACTGCGGCTACTCCAACGTCCGCTGGCCAACCTCTGTCCTCCCCGAGGAGGCAGGTCTCATCGACTCTTTCCGAGTCGCCAACCCAGACCCCGTCAAGGTCCAAGGCACGACCTGGTCCCCCGTGACTATCTGGAACAACGCCAACCGCCGAGAGCCGCAAGACCGAATCGACTTTATCCTACACAAGGGTAAGAGCCTCAAGGTGACGGACTCGCACACTGTGGTCGTCGGAGATCCCATGCCGATTCCCGACACTAGGTACAACGAGTGGTTCTCTGACCACGCTGCTGTGCTGACGACTTATGAGTTGGAGTGAAAGAGATTTAACATCTGGGATTTTTTAATGATTTAACGGTCGTGTTTTTTTCTTGTTTTTGGTTACTGCGGGCGTAAATTGCTGGATAATAGCATGCTTTTTCAACATTTGCACGCCATAGAGCAACGCAGTCGTCTTTCACGGCGACATCTAAAGGGTCATTGGTATACCTTTTGGCATAACTATACGATTCAACTAGATAGAAAAAAAAACTGAATCGTACTGATTAGTTGAATTGCACTAGAAGTGAGATGTTGATCAAGTGAGAAGAGAAGCACCACCGTACTGCTCTCGTAGTACAGTCTACAGAGCCGTGCAATGGTTCCTCCGGAAGGAGAAATTGACTTTGGTGAACTCGAGTTTATCCGAGACAGTCGTGACAGTGTGGCTTGTTTGGCTGTTTGCGATAGACGCCTCTGCATTCTTGTGTTCCTAATGTAGATGGCCGACCGCTTTCAATGACCGGAAAGAGAAACACACTGAACGCCTCCCTTGTAGTGACCTTGTAGTGATCTCGCATCGAGCTATAGTCCATGCAGGTCATGAGGGCCCTGGTAGCTGGCTTGCAGAGACATGCATGCGCCATGGTTCACCCTCAGGCCTCAATGACGCTGGACTGCGTGTTTTCAATATTTACAGCCCTTGAAGATTAAAGGGTTCCGGAATCATACGAGATTAAGATTCATCACGGCTAGATACAGAAAGCATAGGCAAATCTCCTCAGATTGGTCCAAGTCGAAGGAACCCCAACAGTGTATCGTGAGTGGGTTGACGTTGCGAAACATGTCTCAGGTGAGAAATGGAGCGCTCGTAGCCGCAACATTGTTGTTTGACCCTGGCCACAGCATTAATCAGCTGTATGTTGTACTCGACTGTGCTCGCTTAGAGGGGACATGGGATTATGAAATATCTCCGACTTGTTTACGGCGGGGGTGTGTAACTATTTTTAGCTCTCAATTGGTAAAGCTGATGAATAAAGACAACCCAGTTCATGTAACGAGGCCATCGTGCCTTTTATTGGTAGAACTTGGGTCATATGCTAGGGGAAAGCAGGCGACCAAGTTCATAGTTGACTCATGTGAAAATAGAGCATCTTCAAGTGGAACTGGGATTCAACGTCCACTCATCTTCAACCGCCTTTGCCTTGAAGGACGGTAATCATAGATCATCTTTCTAGGTTTGGCGGATAGAAAGCATAAAAGATAAGGAAAAAAGCAATTGGTATCTGGTTCGGACGAATGGCATGTCTGATTAGCTTCACTATCTCTCCATCACCGCCTATCTCGAACCTCGAGTCAATTAGCTTCATGGACCCAATACAGTAAAAAACCCCGCACAAAGATCAGATGACTCGCATAGAATCCCCCTCATCGAATTACAAATGCCGAATCCAACTAAAAAGAGCATTTGTAAGAATTCTAGACCATCCAATGAGGCGCTATCAATGACAAGGTGAAATCGACAAGATTTTTGTGGGGCACCCTCTCACGCCCTCCACTCTACAGTCCCAGACCATGCATGCATGACTCTCCAACTTCTTGAACCATGATACTGCTCCGAACTTCGGCGGCAGAGACTTTGCTTCTTTCATTGTCATCTTTTACGAGGTATGGACTCGCCTAGGGATGAACGAGAGCAGGTCTTTGCTGGGCTGAGTGAGTCCTTTACTGAGTATCTTGACGATCCTGATGCGACTCGGTTTCTCGACATTAATCTCGACGACATTGACATTGGCGAAACCTTTCCGACGAGAGCACTGGTTCATCATGGCTCTCTACAACCGATACCGATCTCGCAAGAACCAGTTCAACTTGGGTCAGATTCTCGGGAGTCACTCGCTTCTGGTCACATTCATCAGCCGAAGCCAATGAAGAATCTCGGAAACGGCTTCTTTGGTCAAGAAGCCAATCCCCTGAATGGCTTCCAAACCGGCCTTCAGCTACAAGACACAAAGCCAATAGAGTCTCTCCCTTGGACCCTCGACAGTACGGAAGCGACTCAGGAACCATTGCTGCCAAATACTAACAAGAGGCCACCTCCAAAGATTGGAAAACGTTTCTCTTCAGAGTCCATTAGAGTCTTGAAATCGTGGCTTGCTGCGAATATCCAGAAGCCTTACCCCGGACCCGCCGACGTCGAAGCCTTACAGAGAAAGACTGGTCTCAACAGACAGCAGATCACTACTTGGTTAGCCAATGCCCGTCGTCGATTGAAGAACCAACCTGATCGACCACCTACTCCCCTTGTACGATCATCGGCCCCTGTGTCTATCAACAACTTGACTTCCTTTGAGGATATGGATCCTCTCCAACGATGGCAGAATTCACCCCCCGAACACGAACCCGCGACTGCCTCAGCCATTGCACAGGCGATGCGTGGCTATCAATCGACGACATACAGTCCCGATCGCGCATTCTCAGGAGACTCTGATCCCGGAAGATCTCTCCGAAGCAGCTCATCCGCCGGGAGTACGAACGCATCTCAATCCAGCTCCGCATACTCTCACACATCCGGAACCTCTCTAAGATCCCTCGACCGAATTCGAAGAGCTATCAAGCGCAAGAGACGTCGCGTTCCCGCCGAGCGACCCGTCGTCTCTGACAGCTGTCACCCCTATCAGTGCACCTTTTGTACGGAGACGTTCAAGACAAAGTGGAGTTGGAAGCGTCATGAAAAGTCGCTTCATCTGTCACTTGAGAGATGGGAGTGTGCGCCTTCAGGTCCGACTGTTTTGAACGAAAAGTCGGAAACTGTTTGTGTCTACTGTGGACTAGTTAGTCCTGACATGAATCACCTGCAGAGCCATAACTTTGGAGCTTGTCATGGACGGGCATTGGAAGAGAGGACCTTTTACAGGAAAGATCACTTGCAACAACATCTCAAGCTGGTCCACAACGCACAGTACCAGAAGTGGCCTATGGATTCGTGGAAGGAAGCGAGTGAGGAGATACGGTCGCGTTGCGGATTCTGCGGGATGGTTATGAAGTTTTGGTCTGACCGTGTTGACCATCTAGCTGAACACTTCAAGGCAGGACAGACGATGGTTAATTGGAAGGGTGATTGGGGGTTTGAGAGTCAAATGCTTGACATGGTTGAGAACTCGATGCCGCCATGTGAGTATTCACCTGTATTGTCTTTTGAGCTGACTTCTAACTGTTGCAGATCTCATCCATTACGAACGCAACTCGCCTTGGCCATTCACAACTCAGCAAGGCCTAACCGGTTCGCCAGCGAGTGCATTCGAACTCATCAAAGTGGAACTGGAGTACTTCAACGCGAACTACACAAACGCAAGACACTGTCCGCCCCCAGACGAAGAACTCTTATACGAAAGCTGCTGCATCATATTCGGCGCCGAGATATTATACAAAGACTCTTTAACACCAGAACCTTCCTGGCTACGAGACCTGTTAATGTCCTCCGAAGAGGTCGTCAAGCAAGCACGCATACGACCGATGAAGAGCGCCGCCAAGTCCAGAATCACGGAGCTAAGGATCAACGGCAAAGATGATATCTTCCAAGCATGTCCCATGGAGGAGAGGTTGCAGCGATACGTCGAGATTCCAAAGTTGTTGGCGTTGAGGGTTGAAGATGATGAGTTGCAACGTGAGGCGTGTGCCGTCGTTCAAGCGATGAATGAGTCTTTGCGGAATCCTTCGGTTATGTTTGTCAACTTTTTGACAGGGTTGATATTCAGGTCTACTAAATGGTTGATTCCATTTCGTCAAAGAGCTGGCTTGACTGAAGAAACCGCCACATCCATGGTTGTGGATACAGGTATTGGACCCCAAGTCGTGGCTGATCTAGTCCCAAGCATCGAACCCCTTCCCCTCACAATGGATCATCAAAGTCCAACAGAAACATGGGAAATAACAGATAGCTCGGCAGAAAGGTTGAAGACGAGCGGCATAGAAGTACCTGCGTCTTTCAACCTCAATGACGCAAACTGCTACCGTCGTCTTGGAAGGGAGTTGACGCGGTTTGTCATGAGTACCATGTCTTCGCGGAATCCGAAGAGTCATGTTCCGACGGATGATGAGTTACAGCATCAGGCGAGGTGGATAATGTTTGACGAGTGAGTGCATTCGTTCTTTACTTGGAAACATAGTTGCTGACCGTTGTAGTGGCGACCCGTGGAATCAGACACCGGCTGATAATCCCAACTGGCTGCTGCAGTTTAAGAAGGATGTTGGTCTTTTGGAGGAAGAAAGTCCAAGTCAGGTTTTGGATGAATGATGTAGTTATTTTTGTGCAGGTCATATGTCTCTGTAGATCTACTGGAGGCTATGAGATGTGCTCTAACTCTAGAATAATACCCAAACAAAGGAAATGGATTAGACCATTCCTGACAACCCTCTCGTCCCAACCCCCCTGAACCTTTCCTACTTTACAACACCACCTTCTTAGTACAAGCTCAACTATTGTCCTCACTCTTCGGGAGCAATGGCGATTGGAACATGACAAAAGCTACCCCCAAAACTCAACAAGGATTGGCCAGTCCTCGTCCTGCACTTGCTGTCTCTAGACGCCCTGGCTGTAACCCTATCAATGACCTACTAATCTCGCCA
Organism: Fusarium tuaranense; assembly: GCA_013363205.1. NCBI lineage: Eukaryota > Fungi > Ascomycota > Sordariomycetes > Hypocreales > Nectriaceae > Fusarium > Fusarium tuaranense. The sequence continues at coordinate 11,649 of JABEEN010000995.1, read as the reverse complement.
GATCTGAGACTAAAGCATGGTTAGTTGGACTCCTCAGGTACACATTGTCTAGAACCTTCCTGTTGGTGAGCACCTGGATATTCGCCCAGTTGATGAAACCGCTGAGCCTGTTCCTTCTTGCGCCAAAAGATGCCAAACGTCAAGACATTTCCCGCTTTGGCCAACAGAGGTCTATCATCAGAATCCTCTTCACCCTCGACCTCGGTGCCATCTTGGGAGAGGTAGATGTGGTAGTCCTTGGGGAGAAAGCGGCCAGGGTGCCAGATATTCCAGAGGATGGAGTTGATGAGCATGAGGACGGCTTCAAAGATGTAAAAGAAGACTTCGTAGCGTAGGATGGGGCTGAGTGTCATGAGTGACTCGACGCTGTCGATTTCCACCTTTGTATTGCCAGTGTGTTCTACAAGTCGGTAGATGCAACGAACAAGGATGAGCGCCATACTCATGTACAAGGTAGTCAATAGTGTCTTGACAGCCGGGGATTGGACGTTTGCCTTGGCGCAGCGGCGCTGGAACATATAGGCGAGGTATACAAATATGACGATTATGATGAGTTGAAGTGAGATGGCGGCGATGGTCAAGTGGCTACCGAGGGCCTGCTTCTCGGGGGTTGAGGAGGTGTTGGCGGATAGAGATACTCCCAAAGAGTTGAGTAGTTCAACTATACCCATGAGTCCACCGAAAGTAGCAAGAACTTTTCCTGGAGCAATGGGTGCGCAGTAGGGTACGTAGTAAAAGATTCGACCGAGGACGTGATAGTTGACGAGTTCAAGAAGGGGGCTAGAGTTATCAGCTGAGGGTAAATCAGTTTGGAGGATGCATTGACATACGGGCATATATAAATGCAGACCTGGCTGATGATGAAAATTATTAAAGGCATCTTAGTCGTAGTCTTGTACAAGTAGTTGTATGCCCCATACTCGCGCATCGCATAACCAGCTGTGAACAAGACACCACAGAGGCAGTGCATGCCGACGAGCTTCCAGGCCTTGTAGAGACTGGTAGTAGCTTAGAGATTGAACCTAGGGTGTTTAGGGAAGATACTTACTGGCATTGCCAGATGTGGAAGATGGTCGAGATGGCGTAGGCAATGGTGAAGAAGATGGGGGCTCCCTTGTTGGGGGCGTAGACGTACAAACTGTACGGGACTATGGTCGTTAGCAGAAGTTTAAACTGGCGGAACGTAATTATTACCAGGCTCTCCAGCTGCAGCCATCCCGGAATTGAGTGATAGAGGAAATGTCTCGTGAAGAAGTCGTAAGAGGAACGGTGGATGGGAGCCGGTGGGACCAGTTAGAAACAGTCAAATGTCTTTTTATGGCAGAGTCTGCGTTATAACAAAGATTAAAGAAAGTCCCGAGAAGAGAGTCTAGAGGCCTCATTTTAAAGACAAAAATCCAACACCTCGCAACCAGAAATAGCCATGGCAACGCGTCATTCACGACTCCTGAACAGCAACAGCGTCACTAACACAGGATGAGGCCATTCCCGATTAGGATAATAGAAATGCCAAGAAATCGGGACCCCTGTCATCAGCCGGACCCTGGTCGTGGGGCTGACGACGGGGTTCAAGGGATGATTTGAGTGCAACAGCATTTGCGATTTTTATTTTTAGGTGGGATTTTTTTTTGTTGAGATTGCTAAATTGCGTTGAAATCGAAGCCGAATAATACATCGGAAAGGGGGAGTGTGTCGTGGGTCGGAAGCAGTCTTTCCGTGGTGAGATCCTCGTTATTAGAAGCGAGTTGGACTTCCGGACCAAGGTTGAAGGTCTTCATGATCTCATTCATATCCAAATCGGTTAAAACAATGTCCAAGTCGCCCTGATGATAGCTTGGCAGCTGTTCGGTGTGGCCCAAAGCCTGATGTGTCTGTTGGCGAGAAGGGGGTTCAGTAGGCCGGGCTGCATCATCAGCTTGACAACTTGAAGTAGTCAGAACTGAGAAATCGCCAACATGAACATTCAACCGACCCATAATCGCAAGCAAAACCTTCATAGTCCGTCTCGGAGCAAAGCACTTGGCCTGATGCTCCCCCAGAATCTCCAAGCAACTTCTCAAGTACTTGTGGGCCCCTGACGCCGGACCTCTCTGGGCAGCCATGCGGACATGGATGGTGGCGCTTACGTATGTCGCATATGAGACGAAGTAGGGGACCGATTTGAGACAAAAGTGTTGTCTGTAGACTTGTAGCATGTGGTGGATTTCTAATGCTGCGACTGCGCAGTGGGAGAAGGCGTTGCGGGCTGTAGATGCTGAGACTGATTGGAGGTGGCCGTCGGAGACGAAGGGTCGATGTAATAGGATGACTAGAGAGTTGTACATAGCCCTACAACTGTTGGTAAGATTTAAAAGTGTACTGCAGAGGTCATCTTACAGTAAGGATAGGGTGTGAGGGAGGATTGTTGAGTTGCCGGGGTTGTTCAAATGCACAAGTAGATGTGCAGGCATCTCACTCCTCCAGCGCTTCAACTCAGTATGAAGAGAGTTAGAAACATCAAAAAGTTCCTGGGGATCTCTAGAACAACTCTTTTCAGAGTAGAGGTTGCATAGAATTCGATCCATGATGATGCTGAGTTTGCAAAGCTGCTCAAAGGTCGAGACACTGTATGTAGGACAACCCAGCTGTGTCGGGCGTTCCGAGTACGTATTGGTGTTGAATTCTTCAAGTTCCTCGTACTCGTCAAGGAACTGGATTGGCACGCGGTTATCGGACTCCCGTAATCGAGCAGGGCGACCTTGATATATCGATTGCACTTTATCAAGGGCTATTGACTGGTCAGTGACATGTCATCCCCATAACGTGTAAATACATACTAAAGGCTGCCCAGAACACTCTTCGATGCACTTCTACATCCTCTGGTGTGTATTGCGTGGATCGCCCATTCCCCTCAACGTGGATTCCAAGATCAATAATCATGCTAATCGCGAGACCCATGTAATGCCACGAAAGACTCCTCTCATCGCACCAAGAGAAGAGCGCATCCGCAACAATAAGTAGTGCTTGGATAGTAGTAACTCGACTCTTGAACAAAATTTGTGAACTGTGCAGAATCTCCTCAAACTTGGCGCGAAAGGGTCGTCCGGCCGAGTCCTTGTCATTGGCGTTGCTTCGCACTGCCGAATCGTCCGAATACTTTGAGCCTGCAAATAGGATAGCGTTAAGTAATAAATCTGAGTAGTATGGACCTTTATAGACCATGTCTCTCATAAAGGCTGGTCGATAAACGATGGAACCTGCGTAGTGTTGGCGGTTCCAGAAATTTGAGAGGAGCTGCATGCCAAGAGCGGGATCGATGCCTCCAAAGTCGAGCTTTCCTGCTTTGAAGTTGATGATCTCATATTGGCCTAAGCTTTAAGTTAGCTATAATCACATGATGCACTTTCAATGCCTTACGCTGCCTTGTTGTCTCGGCCAAAAGCTGATTCTTGATGACAAGGTTGGATGGGTCAGCTGTACCACTGTTGGTAGGCCTAGGGGTCTCTGGCTCAAAGACAACGCTCGAAGGACCGTGGAAAGGGTCTTGGTTTGCATCATTTGGAGCGGTAAAATGAGACGCGTGCGCACTCTCTCGAAACGGTTGATCAACCGTCTGATGGGTGGACGGTGTCGGAAGCGGAATCATGGTGGTCGGGTACGAAACTCGAATCGTCCAAAGGAGGCTGAGAAGAGTTTGATGGTTGTTCCCGGTTCAGGCTCACGCTTTGTAGCCGGAGCAGCTCGCGAAGTTGAGCGTTCTCCTCTTCAAGGTTGTGAATGCGAGCGTTGGAAGGTCTTGAACGTCGTGTCAGCGGACGAGCCAATCCACGTTAAAAATATTCATACCTAGCTTGTTTAGTTCTCTTGGTGTATGTGCACTCTATAGCTCTTCCTTGGCAATTCTCACATTTGGGCTTCGCATTGTCACATCCCAGCTGGCGTCATCAGTTAGCATTGCTCACGTCAGGAACGGAGTCGTCGGGGATTAGTAATTGCAATTACTTTTCTCTTTCGGCAAAAGTCGCAGGCACTAGAAGTCCGCTGCGATCGCTTGTGGATTGTGGCCATTGTCCTGGTACTTGACCTTGACCCCTGAAAGTGGACGATGATGTGCCAGGAAAAGGATCAAGATGTTCCGTCGGCGCAACGGAGAGCGGGGAAGTGGTATTTTAGATGACATAAGCGGATGATTACTTTCCGTGGAATCAGATCCTCCGGCTACCTACTACCTCGCTGCTACGCTCATGCATCCATGCTTGACGTTGTTCCTGTCGTGGAAATGCTCCCTTTGCATAGTCCTTTCAGCCTGGTAATTTGTATTGCAGTTAACCTAGTAGTTTCGTCTAGGTACCCAATGACGTGAATTGCGATGAGTGGTCATTTCCGAACTCTTGGTTCACTAGTCAGATGGTCAAGTTGATTGATGGGAACAAGTTTCGCATAGAGGTCACGCAAGACAAGACCAAGGTTGAAGATATGACCAGGCTAATAACAGTCCCTTTGCCCTTGCCTTCCAAAACATATATCCCCTGTCGTACAGTAAAATAGAGCCAATTAGGCCCCCTAATCGTCATGGGGGCCCCCTACCTTTTGGTGGCCTAACGGCCTATTTTTCTGTATCACATCCCCGATAACACATTTGTGACAAAAAAACTTTTATTAATATCAAGGCAGATAGTTTCATGCATAAGTAATAGCAGGTTGATGATGCCATGAAGTTCTGTCGAGAGACACGAGGAAGGGCAAGGCTAGTCACTGCTTCTTTCTGGCATAAGCATGCGGTCAAGCCCTAACTGCATCTCATTCCAACAGATTTGTAGACCAAGTTCGTGCTGCCACGCCAACCGACCTTTTGGTTCCAGAGGCTTAGTCTCGGCGCCGGCGATGGCCAGCACCCTCACAACTTCGGTATGACCAAAGAAAGCGGATACGATGATGGGAATGCCCAGGTTGGGATCCGCGCCCGCTCTCAAAAGAAACCGGGTCATGTCCGCTTGCCCATGAACGGCGGCTTTCAGCAATGGAGACCAGTCTGCTGCTGATCCAGTTCCGTTAGGGTTAGCTTTCATGTCAAGCAGTAGTTGGCACATTTCGAAATCCTCCTCAGGCGCCGTTTCCCCGAGCTGACTTATATCATAGTTCAACCAGGGATTAAAATCGTGGTTCCTGTCACGCAGGGATCTGGTTTTAGGGGCATCGCTTTCGACCGCGTAACTTAACGCCGTCCCTCCGCTCCCAGACCTCGCCTCAATATCGCAACCCTTCTGAAGAAGAGCCTTGACAAGGCTGATGTAGCCATTTTCGGTCGCTGCTATAAGTGGAGTGTATTGATCAGGGCCCTTTGCTTCGATATCAACGCCCCAATCGAGTAAAATCCGCACGACATTGACATGTCCATTTTCAGCCGCTTGAAACAGCGGTGTCCCGCCAGAACGATCTCTTGTTTCCGTTTTCGCGCCCTTCTCAAGCAAAAGCTTTACTGCGGTAGCCTGGCCGAATGCAGCAGCCAAGCTCAGCGACGTCCTGTCTGAAACGTCTCTTGCTTCGATGTCGGCGCCTTCTTCAAGGAGGAGCTCCAAGACAGCGTGATGACCGCCTACAGCGGCTAACGCAAGAGGGGTCCTGCCCTCATCGTTTTTCCTCTCGATATCGGCCTTCCTCTTTAGAAGACATCGGGCAACCTCCTTGTACCCCCCTTTTGCAGCATGGGCAAGTGGTGTTTGGGCATTCGAATCACCCGTGTTAACGTGAGCACCAGCTTTTAGTAGGCTCATCACTACGTCAACATGACCTTTCTCGGCTGCATGAGACAGCGGGGTTCGACCGTAACTGTCCTTGGCGTTCAACTGGGGCCCGAGGAGAGCAGTTACTAAGGGTTCCGCACCGGAAAATGCGGCGAGATGGAGGCCTGTGAACCCTTTTGGTAATCCATAATACCGATAGATTGAATTTCCATAAGGGGAACCGTAATGGAAGAAGGCTTGGATAAAAGATCTCCACTTCTTCTCACTACCAAGTAGACGATTTAGGAGTGAACTGGTCCTAAGGTCCACGATGTTAGAGACATAAGGACCGGAAGACTTGAGATGGTCGACCCAGTGACGGCTCCCATAATTGTAGAGTCTGTTTGATGCCTTCCTTTCTAGGTAATGGTCGTGGACGTCGCAATACCCTGCTTCAAAAGTGTCGAATGAGACGTAGGTGAGTAGTTTCAACGTGATATCGCGATGCGCCATAGCCTTTGCTCTCTCAGCCACTTCGGTATCTGCAAGCCCCCTAGTACTTGGCTCCTCTAGCCAGCCAAAGTTGGAATCCAGGTACTCTCGGGCTGTGTGATGAAGCAGCTGGATAACTTCGTCGTTACCAATACTCACTAGACCTTTACATGCCTCGACTATGGATCTGGTAGTGCTGAAGTCGCCATTGTCAAGGCCGGACGCATTGATCTTGATGGCCAGAGCCTCTCGAAGTTCTGGGACAGTCATTGGTCTCTTCGCGCAGACAAGCCATATCAGAGTAGCTTTGGCAAGCGAACAATATTCCTCTGGCTGGTTATCGATCCGTTGAGTCGTTTTCAGGTAAATCTCTCGATATGCAGCCAGGCCCCTAGGCAGCATTTCGATGCTTTCTCTCATCCGGTTGGGGGATGTCATTTCCAAGACATAGTCCATGTGGAATCGAGCCAGAAGAAACCTAGAAATGCTTAACAAAGACCGTGAGGAAGGGGCTGTCCAACTTACATTCCATCAGAAACCATCATAATCTTCTCCTTTATTGTCTCCCTGAGGGCTGCTTTCATCTCAGCTGCATAATCTGCAAGTTCATCCTTGATGACGTCGTGCTGAGCTATGCGCGTCTCCAGATACCAGCTCACATCCTCGTCCGACGCACGAATCTCAAGGGATAAGGGCTGATTGAACCTAGTCTCGATCATCTTATCCGGCCGAGAAGTCGCAAACACGTTAGTTTTGGCACCTTGTTGCATTCTGAATATCTCGGGCAGGAGGTTTGATAGATCGTCGCTCTCATCGAGTGCGTCGATCACGACATAGACGCGCGAGAAGAGACATGCCGCATCGATCAGGGTGTCTGTGAACTCTCGGGCTAAGACTGAGCCTAGTTGCCTTCCTTGATTTTTTGAATGGAGGCGTTGCACGCATCCTGGCATGCTCGGGCTTGCTTCGATCAACTGCCTGAGTAAACTTGCCAGAATGTGGACCACCTTCTGCTGTTCTCTTTTTCCGGTATCGTAGTAGGCGTAGACAACGACAGTTTCTTCGGGTGCTGTGCGCCTGAGGTGGTCAATAACCAAGGAAGTCATTACGGTCTTCCCAGCTCCAGGTCGGCCTTGGCAAAGCAATGTTGTCTCGACTCCTGTGAACCATTCGTTGAATTGAGGTGAGGCGAGAAGCCATTTGCCAGTCCCAGGCTCGCATTTTGCAAAGTGATCGTCCTGTGAGTATCTCCAACTCTCCTGTCCCAGCCAATCCAGGACCTTTTGCTCGGCATTGCCTCGTCTCATCCTGTCCACACGCTCTCCTACCTCCCCAATCTTGCCCTCCACTACCAGAAACATTTAGAACCTGCATAAAACTACTGGGGACTCTTTTACATACCAGTCTTGAGCGCCTTCATAATATCCTGCAGCCGGATAGTAGTCCTCACTTCTTTCCCGGTGACCTTGGTGAGAACCGCTTTGCCATAGGCTGCTGCCGCCGCTGCCGCATAGCGATGCCAATCATCATTCTTGTGTGTATCTGCGTAATCGCAAATTCCTCTGATGACGAGGCAAGGGATCTGGTCCGCGATGCCGGCTGCCTCCATCTCGAAGCATATCGCGTCTTCGTTTCCCCTGCGTAGACGGCGACGATCCTCCGGATTCTTCACAACTCCGCCTCCGGACATGATGAGACCAAGATGAACGAATGATTGATCAATCTCATAACGTGGCTTGCGCAGAACAACGCCCTCTTCACCTGCAGCCTGACACTCAGTGCAATCCCCACTTGCATTAACGTGACGGAAATCATCCTTGAAGAGAACGTCATCGTTGCTTGGCCGTTCATAGCGTCCATTTCTTTCGCAAATGGCTTTCAGAATGTCGCAATGAGGACTCCTTCCCGTCTCTTCTTCGTCTTCCTCCAAGCGGTGACATGCACTTATCAGGACCGAGGGAGGCTTGTTCAAGCAACCTTTGAGAACAAATGATCCATCTTGTTCGTATTTCCCAAAGTCGTACTGGATAACGCCAGGGTGGCTGCCGCCAGGAATTCCGACAGCCACATCGCCCAGCCGTATATCCTGGCTTCCGCTTGGTATGCCGCCTCCAATACCGATCATCAACGCAAATCGAATGTTTGGGAACTGTTGAACAACAGTAGCAGCGCATGTTGCCGCATTGACAGGCCCCATCTGTGCTCCTCTGACAATAACGACGTTGTGGCCCCCGATGAGGCCATAAGAATAGACCAACACTTCTGAACCGGCGACCGACTCGTGGCTTGTCAATCTCTCATCCAAAGTGAACTTGACAGCGACTACTTCAATAGTGAGGGCACAAAATATGGCCACCGTTATGTCTTGGGGTGTCACTGCCCGCGAGGCTCCCACCGGAGGTAATTGACTCATGGTATCCCTCACGTTCCCAGAACAACGCCAAGGAACCTACAGTCTCTGTATTCTGGCACCTGGCCGTACGGGGAAATTTGGACCACCAAACGCTGTTTCTGAACAAAAGTGAGGGTGAATAGCGATGCTTTTGGTTATGGAAAGAAGAAGAATCTTCGCAGAGAGCGTGAGAAATGAGACCTTTTCAGCTCTTCAGCTCAGGCGGCTCGTGGCTCGATCGGATTGGTAGAGATTTTGCACATTGGCAACGAGAAAAGAGAAGCTCCGAAACAGCCCGATATCAGGCTGGCGCTTATTCAACGAACCAACATCAAGAACTTCACGTGCTTCCTGGTGGTACCTTCTTTGGGGTTTCGAGTTCTTGGCAAGGTGATCGAGCGAAGCGATTAACTGATGATGTCTACTTCTTATATAGTTTCAACTCAACTTACATGAATGCATTTCGCTATTTTCAACTTCACTATACTAAAGTTCCTCACTTCTTAACATAAGGGGAAAGAGTCTCAGCAGATCGCCTCAGCAGCTCAGTGTAATAGCTCTCCGAGAGCAACCCAGATCCATGATCAATGATAAACTTCAGATGATCCGCCGTGACCTCCAAGTCATTCGTCTCCAGCTGCTCCGTACCAAACTTTCCAACCGGCGTACGATCAATCGACGGCATAAATTCGACTGACAAGGCACCATCGTACCCTGCCTCGACAAGAGCTTCCATGATCTTGGGCCAATCGAGTGATCCATCTCCTGGAGCAAGACGGTTGTTATCTCCCACGTGGAAATCCTCGATTCGGCCCCGGCATGCTCGGATGGCCGCGATGAGATCCTTCTCCTCGAGTGCGAGGTGGAAGGGGTCAAAGGCGATTCCCACGTCATAGCCAACCTCGTCGGCGAGAGCGAGAGCCTGGTTTGTCCTGTTGAGGAAGTATGTCTCAAATCTGTTGAGAGGTTCCAGTCCAACTCGAATGCCCTTTTCTTTTGCGAATGCGGCGACTTCGCGGAGTCCTTCGACAGCCCATTTCCATTCATTCTCCGGAGTTGACGTGGGTATAATTGTGCCGACGTTGCCAGGGACGATGCAGATGATTTGTCCCCCAAGCTCCGCTGATAAAGTCACCACATCTTTCATGTAGTTGACCGTGTCTCGTCGTTGCTGAGCATCAGCGGCGATCAAGTTCCGCTTTCCCTGCTGGATGGTGACTGTGCCCCAACACTTGATATTGTACTTTTGGAGGAGCTGTCGTGTTTCTTCGATCGGAAATTGATCTGGCTCGCCAGCTAGTTCGATGCTAGTGTACCCAAGGCGATTGAGTCGCTCAAGGGTCTTCTCCAGCGGCTCTGGGCGCATCCAAGTGTGTGAAGCCAAATGCATGATGATCAAGAAGGTTGAAGTGAATTGTATGAATTATGCAAGAACAGGACAGATTTGATTCTTTTTATACCTCAATTGTCATATGAATTCTCTCTTACTCATCAACTGTGCCGTGTCTCGGAATATGGCATTCCGTTGGAGTTGGATGGAGGGACGCACTCGCACAACGGATCATCATCATCCGCCTTATTAATCCACATATTTCTAAGACGGAGCATCACATTCCGCTCCAAATACCAACGCTTCTTGGGAGGAACAATTATATATAGTTCTATTCCACTCTGAATATAACAAAAAGTGAATTTCATGAGTATACACACTTATCTACAACTCACTTCAACTTGACAACATGGCTACCCACTGGACTGAAGAGTCAATCTTTGACTCATATAACATCTTTGAAGAGACGTGAGAAACACCCTGGTCCGTATTTTACGGTAGCTAACAACTTGAAGCTTCAAGGTTGTCTCCTCACACGAGATCAAAGCTGCTGTTTTGATCCCCAAGAACCTCAAACCTGGCTCCCACCCTATCATCTATCACCTCCACGGCGGCTTTCTCGTCACCGGGTATGGCTTGTTTCCTGCCTTCTTCCCAAAGTGGGTTGATAAGCTGGCTCTCAAGCACTCGGCGATCATTATATCACCGGACCACCGTCTCCTGCCCTCTGAAAATGGCGTGGCCGATGTGCTGGAAGATCTGGAGGACTGCTGGCAGTGGACAAAGCTGAAGCTACCCGGCATCCTGGAGACCAAGGCTCCCGGCCACCTTCTTGACTTTTCGCAGACACTACTTGCTGGTGGCTCAGCCGGGTAAGACTGCAACAACAGAATTTAGACGTTGACTAACCTCCGCTGTAGTGGCTACTGTGCGACAGAGCTGGCTCTCTCACACCCCGACGATTTTCGAACCCTCGCAGTCGTTTACCCCTTTTTAGATCCCAGAGACAAAGTGTACATTCAGGGCCCGGGGCCTGAAGAGCCCACCATTCTCCGGGCAGACCTAAAGGACATGCCATCCAAGGAGGAGACCTTGACTTGGATTGAGGAGACACGCAAAGCGCCCCACTCCAAAGATGACCTTGACAGGATCCCTTATCCAATTGCGGCTTGCCATGCTGGCATCTTTGCATCTGAGATATTCGACAACAAGCATCTGAAAAGGAGGGAGTTCTTTCCCCTCGATAGAATCGAGGCTGGTGAGAGGCTACCGTCAAAGATGTGGGTACATGGACGCCATTGTCAAGCAACTTGAGCTAATAGAGTACAGGTGGCTGATGCATGGGGACGACGACGCAACAGTGCCGATCAGAGGAAGTTACAAGTTTGTGAATCTTGTGCGTGAGAAGCTTCCGCAGACCAGTCTGAGATTTGACGTCTGTCCGGGTCAAGATCATGCATTTGACTTTGATGAAAGTACTTGGGAGTCATTCGCGTCAGAGGCGCTGGACTTTGTCACCAAGGGTTGGCTCATTGAGGGATGAGGTTTCAGGCCACTGTGTTAGCATTGGGATATGATGCTATGATGTGTTAGAAATGTGTTCTTTATCATAGTTGAAGCCGGGGTAACCGCCAAACAAGATCGAGATATTACACGTGCTTATCATGGCTATTTTATGGTTTCTTACTCTCTGTCATTCTTATATTCACAGCCCTGCCGAGCCTAGATAACAC